>CM037643.1:43234963-43330866 GCA_015227895.2 Colaptes auratus | reverse complement strand
AAAGTCCCTCCCCAGCTTTCTTGTAGCCCCCTTCAGATCCTGGCAGGCCACAATTAGGTCTCCTCGGAGCCTTCTCTTCTCCAGCCTGGCTAACTCCAGACATGGTTAACTCTGGGTTTGTGTGCATTTTCAGACCTCTCTGTGAGCAACAGCAAGTGTTCTAAGGCAAGGAAAACGTTTTGTTCTCTGTTTGGAGAAGTCATTGAATGTTGAAGTGTGTTCCCAGCTGAGTATGCAATTGCCAGTTCTGGCTGGGAACTCAGGTGCATGAGACCTGGACAATTGCTGCTCCTTCAGTGTCTGTGTGAAATCATCACTTATGCACCTGCAAGAATATCTCACACTTAGCTTTCTTGAGTAAGCTTCCCATGATCATCCCTGAAACTTGGGCCAAGGGCAGAGTTGTTCCTTTTCCTCACCATAGGCTCTTGAGAGTTTTTATTGGGGTGGGTTGGTGGGTTTGTATTGATGTGGGGCTTTTGTTGTGGGCTGTTGATCGTGGGGTTGGATTGGCTGGGATTGTTGTTTGGGTTTTGTGTGATTTTTTTTGATTGTGGGTTTTATTTGTTTGTGGGGGGGTTGTGGTTGTTGTTGTGGGGTTGGTTTGTTTGTTTGGGGTTTTTGTGGGGGGGTGGAGTGGGGGTTTTTTGGTGAGTCTCACAGTCTCACAAGCTCACAGGGTGTTAGGGGTTGGAAAGGACCTCCAGTGCTCATGGAGTCCAACCACCCTGCCAGAGCAGGGCCAGAGAATCCAGCACAGGTCACACAGGAACACATCCAGACAGGGCTGGAAAGGCTCCAGAGAAGGAGACTCCACAACCCCTCTGGGCAGCCTGATCCAGGGCTCTGGGACCCTCACAGTGCAGAAGTTCCTCCTCATGTTGAGGTGGAAGCTCCTGTGCTGGAGTTTATATCCATTGCCCCTTGTCCTATCCCAGGGTGCAGCTGAGCAGAGCCTGTCCCCTCCCTCCTGACCCCCAGCCCTCAGATCTTGATAGACACTGATCAAATCCCCTCTCAGCCTTCTCCTCTCCAGACTGAACAGCCCCAGGGCTCTCAGCCTCTCCTCCCCAGGCAGTGCTGCAGTCCCTTCAGCATCCTTGTAGCCCTCCCTTGCACTCTCTCCAGCAGATCCCTGTCCCTCCTGAACTGGGGAGTCCAGAATTGAATGCATTATTCCAGGTGATGTGTCCCCAGGGCAGAGCAGATGGGGTGGAGAAGATCCCTGGATCTGCTGGACACACTCCTATGGTTTTGATTGTGGGTTTTGTTTGTTTGGGTTTTGTGGGGGGTTTTTTGTTTGTGGGCTTCGCTTGTTTGTTTGCTTTGAGAAGAATGTTTTGTTTTCTTAACTTCATCAGCTTCCTGTGCTTTTCTGGTCAAGAAAAGCAAAAATTGCCTTCTGCAGCTGCCTTTGGGCCAGTTAAGTGCTATTTGGGAGCTCCCATTTGGGAACAAGGACATTCAGCAATCCACAGCTTTGTTTTCTGTCTTAACATTCTTTGCTGAGAGATGGTGGAGGGAAAAGGGCCTTACACACACCCACAAAGGCATTAAAGAGTGAACAAGCCAGGGTTTTGCAGTAAAGGAAATCAAGCTGCTTATCTTCTATTAAGCAGATTCCATAGGCTAGTGAGCTGCAAGATTTATTCAGCTGTAAATGCTGTGATGGGGGTTGTGGTGAGAGCTTTGTTCTTCCAGGGGGGGAAATCACATTTGCATGCAGCCAACTTGCAAGAACAAACAATACCTGCAAGTAAATTGTCTGCTTTATAGTGCAGGAGTGACTGAGGAAAAATATCTGAAGAGCTAAGCACTAGCTTACACCTGAGGGATGCTGCAAAGCTGGATGCATCACATATTCAAAGGGGATTAAGAATTTCCTTATGTTTTCTCAGTACAGTTGCTAGGAGTGATATGAGAAGAGTGGTGTTGGGGCAGTTCTCAAGAAGAGCAAGGCAAAGGCTCGAGTAAGGGAAAGTGGAGGGGGTGAAGGATCAGAGAGATGGAGGTCTGAGGGGAGAGGAGCATCCAGCCAAGGTAGGAGTGAAAGAATAAGGGCCAGAGGGAAAGGGAAAACCTGGTCCTAGAGGGCTGCTTGTGGAGCAGTAGATACTGCAGAGGTGAATTTAGGATGTTAATCATAGGATGATTTGGATTGGAAAAAACTCTTAAGATCATCAGTTTCAACTGTAACCCTGGCACTGCCAAGTCCACCACTAACCATGTCCCTAAAAATGCTATCTACACTTCTTTCAACTACCTCCAGGGATGGTGACTCAACCACTTCCCTGGGCAGCCTGTTCCAGTGTCTGACAACCCTTTCAAGTAATGAAACTTTTCCTCATATCCAGGGTAAACCACTCCCAGCACAGCATGAGACCATTTCCTCTTGTCCTGCTAGTTATAACTTGAAAGAACTGATGGACACCCACCCTGCTACCATCTTCTTTCAGGTAGTTGTAGCGAGTGAGAGGGTCTCCTCTCAGCCCCCTCAACCATTAGCCTCTGAACCAGCCTCGGGAGGAGATGTTGTTTTCTATTTTGTCCTCACTTCTGTTGAAACTTCTGAAGAGGGGGAGTGATGGGGAAGGGGTGGCCAATGAAACCAGGCTGGCTAGATCCAGAGCATGGCAGGCATGCTGACTTCAGGGCACCACACAGCAGGACCCAGCAGGCTCAGTGTAAAGGGGCAAATTGCCTTTACACATGCAGGCAGAGGATGTGCCGAGGGGAGCGTTATTCACACAGCATTGTTTGCCCTTCAGAGAAAGGGCAAAGCCTGCTCTGCTGATATGGTGTCTGGATAGTCCTTTTAAGTAGGCTTGATCACACCAGGGGGAGGCATGCCAGGGTTTTCTTCATATTATGGTTGAAGCAGATCACCCTGAATTATTCCACCCTGGTGATGCACATCTCTCATGTTCAGAACATCTCCTGAGCTTGCAGTACTTCTCCCTGACCCCATCCCTTTAGCATGCTACAACTAGCTGAAGGGAGGTTGTAGCCAGGTGGGGGTTGGTCTTTTGTCCCAGGCAGCCAGCACCAGAACAAGAGGACACAGTCTCAAGCTGCACCAGGGGCTGGATGTTGGGAAGAAACGCTTCCCAGCAAGAGAGATTCGCCGTTGGAATGTGCTGCCCAGGGAGGTGGTGGAGTCACCATCCCTGGGGGTGTTTAAGAAGAGCCTGGATGAGGCACTTGGTGCCATGGTTTAGTTGATTAGATGGTGCTGGATGATAGGTTGGACTCAATTATCTTGAAGGTCTTTCCCAACCTGGTTTGGTCTGGTCTATTCTATTCTATTCTATTTTATTCTATTCTATTCTTCTAGTCTACTCTCCATTCCATTCCATTCCATTCCATTCCATTCCATTCCATTCCCATTCTTCCATTCCATTCCATTCCATTCTCTCCAATGCAGACACTGCAGATAGCTGTCAAATGTGGTCCTGCCCCTGAGGCACAGTCTTTCTGATGCATGCTAGCATCCAAAGCAGAGGAATTCCCTACTTTTGCTGTAATCTTTGTCTGCTTGGGAATATTTAGATGTGTGGAACTGTCTTGGAGTGCCCCAAGGGGAATAGAACCATTGTTGTTTCAACTGTATGGAGCTTCCCTAATGATTGCCTGCAAGGAATTGCAGTACAGCATTTTTGGATATGGCTGTTGGCTGTTTTCCTCCTGGGTGACATTCTACGTGGCCACTGATAGAAGCCTTGGCCAGCTTGACTTTTCTCCTGGCTCTGGCACCAGTGAAGTTCTGTAGGCCCTGAGCATGGCTGTATGTGCCAGGCTCCATGAAGTGGTGTGTGAAGGAAGGATGGAATGTGAAGGGGAAATTTACTGCTATTCTTGGTGGGGAAGGAGGAAATTACATTTATTGATGTTAGCCTGATGAGAGTTTTGGTTAGAATTGTTCTCATCTACTACACAAAGGCAAAGAAGGAAAATCAATCCACTGTCACTTAAGCTGAGTAAAGTTTAATAGTAAACTGTAAAGCAAAACAGTGTGCTGCAATTCATTGCAAAGAGTCATTAAAGAAGCTCGATACACCTGAAAGAACAATGGCTCTGCTACCCTTGGAGCATTCCAAGACAGTTCCATGCACCTGAATTTTCCTTAGTAGATTAGACACCAAAATTAGAGAATCCCTTCCCTTTGGATGCTAATATGCATCAGAAAGACTGAGCCTCTGGGGCTTCCTTCCTTCACATACCATTCTTCACTTCCTCTTCAGGTCAAGTCACCGTGCTACTGAAATCCTGCAAGGGGATGTGGCTCCTCAGATAGAATGGAATGGAATGGCATGGAATAGAGTAGAATAGAATAGGAGTAGAAATAGAATAGAATAGAATAGAATAGAATAGAATAGAATAGAATAGAATAGAATAGAATAGAATAGAATAGAATAGAATAGACCAGACCAGGTTGGAAAATAAATCCCCCCCAGTCTAACCCTAACGCAAAAGTTCATAGAATCAATAAGGTTGGAAGAGACCTCAAAGATCGTCAAGTCCAACCTGTCGCCCAACACCTCATGACTATTGGACCATGGCACCAAGTGCCACGTCCAATCCCCTCTGAACACCTCCAGGGATGGTGACTCCACCACCTCCCTGGGCAGCACATTCCAATGGCTAACAACTCTCTCTGTGAAGAACTTTCTCCTCACCTTGAGTCTAAACTTCCCCTGGCACAGCTTGTTCTGGTGCTGGTTGCCTGAGAGAAGAGACCAACATCCTCCTGGCTACAACCTCCCTTCAGGGAGTTGTAGAGAGCAAGAAGGTCTCCCCTGAGCCTCCTCTTCTCCAGGCTAAGCAACCCCAGCTCCCTCAGCCTCTCCTCACAGGGCTGTGCTCCAAACCCCTCCCCAGCTTTGTTGCCCTTTTCTGGACACCTTCCAGCAATTCAACATCTTTCCTAAACTGAGGGGCCCAGAACTGGACACAGGACTCCAGGTGCGGCCTAACCAGTGCTGAGCACAGGGCAGAAGGACTTCCCTGCTCCTGCTGGCCACACTATTGCTGATGCAGGCCAGGATGCCAGTCAACTGATATTGGCATTCTTGGATAGACTATGACGAGTGGAAAAAGGAAAGTAATAGCCATGAACCACACAGTACTGGTTTAAGAAATGTAAGGGCTGTGGGCCTGGGCATCTCTCGATATTTTCCCAGCCATGAGCCTTTTCATTTGTGAATCAATTTGTCAGTCAGTATTTTGGGTCCTGAAGCCCTCACAGACATTATGAAAGAGCTGCTCTGAAAAAGATAAAACATCTGTGCCTTGTCTGTCTTAGACAAGTGACCTTTTATCACATGGTGGTGGGTTGAAAATTCCCCCCCAACATTAAATTGCCAGACCACCTCAGCTGGAAGCAAATGGAAGCTGTATTTACAGTCAAAGCTACATTCTACAGTGGAATGCAATGAATATGTACAAAATATCCAGGAGTTACAATATCTGCTGGGATTTACCATTTATAAACAGCTTAAGAACTTCCCTGGACAAAACCAGGGGGCTAGTGGTAGCTTCCCCAATCCCTACCCCGTACCCCCCAGTACACAGGGAATACAGAATCACAGAATCACAGAATAGACCAGGTTGGAAAAGACCTTCAAGATCATCAAGTCCAACCCATCACCCAACACCACCTAATCAACTAAACCATGGCACCAAGTGCCTCATCCAGTCTTATTTTAAACACTCCCAGGGATGGTAACTCTACCACCTCCCTGGGCAGCACATTCCAATGGCCAATGAATCTGTCTGTGAAGAATTTCTTCCTGACATCCAGCCAGAACTGCAAAATTGTTGTAGAATCATAGAATTGTTGGGGTTGGAGGGCACCTCAAAGATCATCCAGTTCCAACCCTCCTGCCATGGGCAGGGACACCTCACACTAGATCATTTTGCTCACAGCCACATCCAGCCTGCCCTTCAAAACCTCCAGGGCTGAGGCTTCTACCACCTCCCTGGGCAAACCATTCCAGTGTCTCAACACCCTCATGGTGAAGAATTTTTTCCTAACACCCATTCTGAATCTACCCATTTCTATATTTTTTTCCATTCCCCCTAGACTATCACTACCTGACACCTTAAAGTCCCTCACCTGCCCCATTTTCCCCCTTTATCCCCTCAAATCCCAGAGCACCTGGGCTCTATTGGAGTCTCCTCCCACCCCAGGTGTGGCCACTTGGCCCTCCCCACCCACTCCCCTTTTTAATGTCCCCCAGGAAGGGCAGAAGCCCTAAGCTGAGCCCTTCTGGGCTGAGGGATCCTCCTCTCATCTCTGATGAGTGCCCCTGTTGCACACCGGGTGATGGTGGTGGTGACAACAAAGGCCGGGGGGCCTGGTGGCCCCCTGGTTAGGTAGGGCAATGATTGATGACTTCTCCAGTATCATCCACGGGTGCTGGCTGGGCCTCCTTACTGGGGCTGAGCTTCTCTGTGTGGTATCTTGGCTGGTGAGGTTCTTGCTCCTGGTTCTGGGATGGGGGCTGGAGTGGTGGTGGTGGTGGAGGAGCAGGAGCTGTTTAGTCATATGTTATTATGCTCTTTACATTCTTTTTACCTGGAGGCTCCTTGAGTCTGCTCTCATCATTCAACACATCTCTGCTCTTATGCCTCACTTACAGACCATTTCTTGCCCCTCACTGCTTCTTTTCAGAAATGAGGAAGGAAAGGAGGGAAAAAAGCAATAAACATCTGGAAAATGCGTTTACTTATCAATCAATTCTGAGCAGGAAGCCTTCAGGAAGAGGAGCAGGTTGGAAAGTGAGAATCACTTCTTCTGAATCACAAGACAAATTTCAGGAAGAACAGACAGGAAAAGACTGCATCTTCTCCACTGTGGTTATGTTTCATGGTGGTAAATGTAGAGGTGGGGGAAAAAGACCAAGCTGGCTTGGAAATCTCAGTCCCACTTCTCTACAGAAAGAATCTCTGAGAAAGGGACACTGTGAGAAGAGAACACCCATCCTTTATACAGAAACACAGCATTAACCAGCTTGGAAAAGACCATTGAGATTGTGAAGTCCACATTATCATCCAACACCATCTAATCAACTAAACCATGGCACCAAGTGCCTCATCCAGTCTCTTCTTAAACACTTTCAGGGATGGTGACTCCACCACCTCCCTGGGCAGCACATTCCAATGGCCAATCTCTCTTTCTATGAAGAACTTCTTCCTCACATCCAGCCTAAACCTTCCCTGGTGCAGCTTGAGACTGTGTCCTCTTGTTTTGCCACTGGCAAGATACTGCATTCAGCAGCTGCCCTGTACTTTTTCAAGTGGTGGTGCAAGATTTTTCTTATCCAGTGACTGAATAAACTTATAAAATCTGAAGAGTTTAAATTAGAAAACCTGAAAAATGCCTTCTAAGGTTTGTAAATTCAAGGAAAGGAGTGAGTAGTCTTTCCCCTGTTTAGTAATTGGAATGCAGACAGGTACCAGTGAAGGTTCTACAGCAAACAAATCACAAATATGAAATATTGACCTCTCATCTTTCTTTTTTTTTTTTTAATGAGCTCTAGTCTTTTTTAAGAGTGCTTGGCACAAATTAGTATCAAGTTAATTTTCTCTTTTACTGATGTTATATCATTCAGTAAAGTAAGATTACAAAAATTAACTATTCAGGGAAAGTATGCTGAAGTTCTGGGCCCCTCAGGTTAGGAAGGAGGTTGTCTTGCTGGAAGGTGTCCAGAGAAGGGCAACAAAGTTGGTGAGGGGTTTGGAACACAGCCCTGTGAGGAGAGGCTGAGGGAGCTGGGGTTGCTTAGCCTGGAGAAGAGGAGGCTCAGGGGTGACCTTATTGCTCTCTACAACTATCTGAAGGGAGGTTGTAGCCAGGCAGGCATTGGTCTCTTCTCCCAGGCAGCCAGTACCAGAACAAGAGGACACAGTCTCAGGCTGCGCCAGGGGAGGTTTAGGCTGGAGGTTAGGAAGAAGTTCTATACAGAGAGAGTGATTGCCCATTGGAATGGGCTGCCTGGGGAGGTGGTGGAGTCACCTTCATTGGAGGTGTTCAGGAGGAGACTTGATGGGGTGCTTGGTGCCATGGTTTAGTTGTTTAGGTGGGTTGGATTGGTTGATAGGTTGGACGTGATGGTCTTGAAGGTCTCTTCCAACCTGGTCTATTGTATTTTATTAATGTAAGCTCTTCCCAGCAAGAGAGATTGGCCATTGGGATGTGCTGCCCAGGGAGGTGGTGGAGTCACCATCCCTGGAGGTGTTCAAAAGGAGCCTGGATGAGGCACTTGGTGCCATGGTTTAGCTGATCAGATGGTGTTGGGTGATAGGTTGGATGATCTCAAAGCTCTTTTCCAACCTGGTTGACTCAGTATTCTGTAAGAACACAGCCGAGGTCAGCAAGCCAGCAGAAGCACAATTTAGGGTCTCCCAGAGCAAGGAAGCCAAAAAGAAAGTTAGCTTACCTTACTAGCCTATGTGTGTCACCTGTCCAATGGGACTGTTTAGAACTTATCATTATTTGCCTTTTTACACCCAGTGGTGATTTATTTACATTCTCCTCCGTTCGTTCAAGGCCTGTGGAAAACTTTCTAGGCACAGCCCAAAACTCCTGCACACATGGAAGACCAACCCCTGTCCACCACAGGTACCAGTTCAGTTGACCTTGACTCTCTAAACAGAAAATGATGCCATCAGAGCTCTTGATTTATGGCCAGGTGCAAGAAATAACAGAAGATTGCACAGGAAATCACTTATGACTCTGCTTTACTCACTTTAAGTGACAGCAGATTAATTTTCCTTCCTTGCCTTTGTGTTGGAGATGAGAACAGTTCTAACCAAAACTCTCATCAGGTTAACATCAATAAATCTCATTTCCTCCTTCCCTACCAACAGCAGCAGCAAATTTCTCCCTTCTGCAGAGCCATTAGACAGAAAGGGAACATCCTTACCCTGGCTATGAAAGAGAGGTAGAGGAAACACAGATGTTCTCCAAAAGCTGCAAGAGCTGAGCACCAATTATCTGTCTCTAAGTAATCAGCAGAGAACAAATTTATCCTTCTTAAATGGAGGGTCATGTGCTCACTGACTGTAGCCATACTGTACAGGCTGCTGGTTTTCATCCACTGCTTTAATGGGTAAAGAAGGCCTGAGGGAATAAATGTGTTTGGCAATGTTAAACCTTTTATTGTAGGAGCAGGAATTGGTTTGTGAGTGCTGAAGCAGTCAGCTGCCAGCCGCAACAAACCAAAACATTAAGGTAGGCTGATGTATGGCCTGAGGGTGGTGCAGATCTCTTATCAATTAATACAGATGCTCTTGGCAGGTTTGGGTCAGCACATGGTTAAATCCTAAACCATCAGGGTATATTTATGCATCAGAGGATCACAGTCTCCCAGTATCCCCAAGGTTGGAAGAGACCTCAAAGATCATCGAGTCCAACCTGTCACCACAGACCTCATGACTAGACCATGGCACCAAGTGCCACATCCAGTCCCCTCTTGAACACCTCCAGGGATGGTGACTCCACCACCTCCCTGGGCAGAACATTCCAATGGTGAATGACTCTCTCAGTGAAGAACTTTCTCCTCACCTCCAGCCTAAACTTCCCCTGGCACAGCTTGAGACTGTGTACTCTTGTTCTGGAGCTGGTTGCTAGAGAGAAGAGGCCAACCCCTTCCTGACTACAACCACCTTTCAGGGAGTTGTAGAGAGCAATGAGGTCTCCCCTGAGCCTCCTCTTCTCCAGGCTAAGCAACCCCAGCTCCCTCAGCCTCTCCTCACAGGGCTGTGCTCAAGGCCTCTCCCCAGCCTTGCTGCCCTTCTCTGGACACCTTCAAGTGTCTCAATGTCCTTCTTACTGAGGGCCCAGAACTGGACACAGGACTCAAGGTGTGGCCTAACCAAAGCAGAGTCCAGGGGCACAATGACCTCCCTTCCCTGCTCCTGCTGGCCACACTGTTCCTGATGCAGGCCAAGATCCAATTGACCTTCTTGGCCACCTGGGCACACTGCTGGCTCATGTTCAGGCAGCTGTCAATTAGCACCCCTAGGTCCCTCTCTGTTTGGCTGCTCTCAGCCACTCTGACCCCAGCCTGTAACTCTGCCTGGGGTTGCTGTGGCCAAAGTGCAGCCCCTGGCACTTGGACTTGTTGAATGCCATCCTGTTGGACTCTGCCCATCTGTCCAGGCAGTCAAAGTCCCTCTGCAGAGCCCAATCCAGCTCCAGCAGAGCTGAGTTACTAAGGCAGTTGACCTCAGTGAATTTTCAGGTGCCAACATTTGCTATCTGTATGACCATTATATTATTTTTGTTTCCCTTATGTTGACTAAATAGAAAAATATAACTAAAAGAAGGACTTGGAAGTGGCTGATGGTTTCTTACACTGAAGTAAAACACTGTTCAAAATTCAAGTCCCTTTTCCTCCACTGCTTGCTTTGTGCAGGCAGTAGTAGTATTGCTCACAACTACTGCCCGCTCCAGGTTTACAGTTTTGAAGATAAGGAAGAGCTGACTCAACCTCTGTGCTGACACTGCATCAGCCTTACTGCATTCCTGAGCTATTTAGCACATGAACTACAATACACATATTGTGGCTTCACTGCATAGACTGATCTATGACCTAAGGAGTATACACATAGAATCACAGAATTGTCAGCCAGTTCCAACCCCCTGCCATGGGCAGGGACACCTCACACTGCAGCAGGTTGCTCACAGCCACATCCAGCCTGGCTGCAAACACCTCCAAGCATGAGGCTGCCACCACCTCCCTGGGCAACCTGTGCCAGGCTCTCACCACCCTCATGGGCAACAACTTCTTCCTAACATCCAGTCTCAATCTACCCATTTCTAGTTTTGCTCCATTCCCTCCAGTCCTATTACTCCCTGGCACCCTCAAAAGTCCCTCCCCAGCTTTCTTGTAGCCCCCTTCAGATCCTCGAAGGCCACAGTAAGGTCTCCTGGCAGCCTTCTCTTCTCCAGACTGAACAGCCCCAACTCCCTCAGAGATAATCCTTGAAGTCCCTTTCAGCCCTAACAATTGTATGATTCGGTGATTCACTCCAACTCCCTCAGTCTGTCCTCATGGCAGAGCAGCTCCAGCCCTCTGCTCATCCTTGTGGCCCTTCTCTGGACACCTTCCAGCACCTCCAGATCCTTCCTGTACTAGAGGATCTAGAACTAGACATAGGTCTCAGCAGAGTGGAGCAGAGGGGCAGAATCCCCTCACTGGCCCTGCTGGCCACACTTCTCTTGCTGCAGCCCAGGCTCTGCTTGGCTCTCTGGGCTGCAAGTGCTCACTACTGGCTCCTGTTGAGCTTCTCCTCCCCCAGTACCCCCAAGGCCTTTTCTTCAGGGCTGCTCTCCAGCCAGTCCCTGCCCAGCCTATAGTGGTGCTTGAGATTGCCTGACCCAGCTGCAGGACCTGGGTAGAGGCAATCCCATGCCTCAAACCAGGCAGGTTTGGGTCAGGACATATTTAAATCCTGATCTATCAGGATGATGCTGAATCACATAGAGGCATGACTTCCATGCTTGTCATTAAACCTGCTAGGCAGCAATGGCTTGGAATTATGTATGAAAGGTGAAGGCCAAGGCTTAGATAAATCCATATTCTGGAAACTGCATGCACCTTTCACATATCTGACAATAATGTGAAAAATGTCTCTGCTGTGTGGGCTGGGCTACTTATAAAGAGCTGCACTCTGACTTCCCTTTGTAAAAGGCTGCCTGTTAATCAGAGATACTCAGTGTACTCTGAGAAGCGGATGACACCAAGCTGGGGGCAGGAGTTGATCTGCTGGAGGGCAGAGAGGCTTTGCAGAGGGACCTCGACAGGCTGGACAGATGGGCAGAGTCCAAGGGCAGGAGATTGAACACATCCAAGTGCCAGGTTCTGCACATTGGCCACAGCAACCCCAGGCAGTGCTACAGGCTGGGGTCAGAGTGGCTGAGAGCAGCCAGGCAGAGAGGGACCTGGGGGTGCTGGTCGATGGGAGGCTGAACATGAGCCTGCAGTGTGCCCAGGCAGCCAAGAGGGCCAATGGCATCCTGGCCTGCATCAGGAAGAGTGTGGCCAGCAGGAGCAGGGAGGGCATTCTGCCCCTGTACACTGCACTGGTTAGGCCACACCTTGAGTCCTGTGTCCAGTTCTGGGCCCTCAGTTAGGAAGGAGGTTGAGTTGCTGGAGTGTGTCCAGAGAAGGGCAACAAAGTTGGTGAGGGGTTTGGAACACAGCTCTGTGAGGAGAGGCTGAGGGAGCTGGGGCTGCTTAGCCTGGAGAGGAGGAGACTGAGGGGTGACCTTCTTGCTCTCTACAACTACCTGAAAGGTGGTTGTAGCCAGAAGGGGGTTGGTCTCTTTTCCCAGGCAGGCAGCACCAGAACAAGAGGACACAGTCTCAGGCTGTGCCAGGGCAGGTTTAGGCTGGATGTTAGGAGGAAGTTCTTTATAGAGAGAGTGATTGCCCATTGGAATGGGCTGCCCGGGGAGGTGGTGGAGTCACCTTCATTGGAGGTGTTCAGGAGGAGACTTGCTGGGGTGCTTGGTGCCATGGTTTAGTTGTTTAGGTGGGTTGGATTGGTTGATAGGTTGGACACGATGATCTTGAAGGTCTCTTCCAACCTGGATTTATTGTAAACTAAGCACTTCTGGAAAAGCAGGGGGTGTGTGTCCTGCTTTAGAGCAGGACAGATTGCTCCGTCGCTCCACAAGGGGCAAAAGAAGAAGGGACTGGATAGCCATGGGAAGTTTAAATGGAAAAGCAATTCACATACAACACTACAAAGCATAGTGGTGAACCTGGCAAAGAACATAAAGGTCAAAGAAATCCCCAGTGTAATCCTGACACACAAGTTCATAGAATCATAGAATCAGCCAGGTTTGAAAAGACCTCAGAGATCATCAAGTCCTACCTATTGCCTATCACCCAGCACCTCCTGACAACTAAACCATGGCTCCAAGTGCCACATCCAAGCCTTTTTTGATCACCTCCAGGGGTGGTGACTCCACCACCTCCCTGGGCAGTACATCCCAATGGCCAATTACTCTCCCTGTGAAGGGAAGCATTGAGAAGGGAAGCACTGAGCTTTTGGTCTCGTGTAAAGGAGAGGTGCAACAAAGCTGGGGAGGGGTCTGGAGCACAGCCCTGTGAGGAGAGGCTGAGGGAGCTGGGAGCCTGGAGAAGAGGAGGATCAGGGGAGACCTCATTGCTCTCTACAACTCCCTGAAGGGAGGTTGTAGCCAGGTGGCGGTTGGTCTCTTCTCCCAGGCACCCAGCACCAGAACAAGAGGACACAGTCTCAAGCTGCGCCAGGGGAGGTTTAGGCTAGATGTGAGGGAGAAGTTCTTCGCAGAATGAGAGATCACCATCACTGGAGGTGTTTAGGAAGAGACTGGATGGGGTGCTTGGTGCCAAGGTTTGGTTGATTAGATGGTGTTGGGTGATAGGTTGGACTTGATGATCTCAAAGTTCTCCTCCAACCTGGTTAATTCTATTCTATTCTATCCAACCTCAACCTCCCCTGGCACAGCTTCAGGCCGTGCCCTCTTATCCTTTCACAAACTGCCTGGGAGCAGAGCCTGACCCCCACGTGACTGCAGCTTCCTTTTAGGCAGTTGCAGAGTATGGTAAGTTCCCCCCTGAGTATCCTCTTCTCCAGGCTGACCCCCCCCCCAGCTCCCTCAGCCTCTCCTCATCAGAGTTTCTCTTCTGGCCTGGACTATTCTATGATGCTATTATCTAACCCTGTCTAGACTACCTGTCAGGCTAGCAGAGGAACAGACACGTCTACTATATTTAGTTAAGATTGAAACAAGTGCCTGGAACTACAAAGTGAAGTTTGTGGCATCTAAAAATACCAAGTAATCAGCATATGCTTTATCTTGGAACAGGCTCTCTTTTTACCATACTTACAAGCTAGAGGAGTGGTATGAGTTTAATACAGTACTGTAGTGAATAGAATAGAATAGAATAGACCAGACCAGACCAGACCAGGTTGGAAGAGACCTTCAAGATCATTGTGTCCAACCCATCAACCAATCCAACCCACCTAAGCAACTCAACCATGGCACCAAGCACCCCATCAAGTCTCCTCCTGAACACCTCCAATGAAGGTGACTCCACCACCTCCCCGGGCAGCCCATCCCAATGGGCAATCACTCTCTCTGTGTAGAATTTCATCCTCACCTCCAGACTAAACCTCCCCTGGCACAGCCTGAGACTGTGACCGAGCCTCAAAGTTTCCTGAAGTCCTTATGAGTGCCTCCTGTGGTCCCTGTGACCCTGTGATCAGGTTGCAAGCACCAAATGTATTCATGTAATTTCTCTCCTCTTCCTTTGACACAGTTACAGGCTTGAGACATATCCTGAAGTGCTCTGGGAACTGAACTGTCTTGCTTCTGAGGACTTTGCTGACACTGCACTTTGTCTCTGTTCTACACAGAGAGAGTGATTGCCCATTGGAATGGGCTGCCCAGGGAGGTGGTGGAGTCACCATCACTGGAGGTGTTCAGGAGGAGACTTGATGGGGTGCTTGGTGCCATGGTTTAGTTGTTTAGGTGGTGTTGGATTGGTTGATGGGTTGGATGAGATGATCTTGAAGGTCTCTTCCAACCTGTTTTATTCTATTGTATTGTCCTTGGACTCTCTTTCTTGGCTTTCAAAAAGTAATTAAGCATCAGGGGATTACCCAGCTCCAACAGAGATGAGTTACTAAGGCAGTTGATCTCAGTGACATTTTTTTGGTGCAAACATTTGCTATCTGTATGAAATGTATTTAATTCTTTTGTTGTGTTGACTAAAAAGAAAAAATAATAAAAGAGGAATTGATAGTGGCCAAAGGCTTCTTACACTGAAGTAAACCAGTGCTCAAAATTCAAGTGCAACAAAAAAGTCAGCTCTGTTAGCATAGAATGCCAGGCTGGAAGGACCACAGGCTCACAGGATGTCAGGGCTTGGAAGGGACCCAAAGAG
Source organism: Colaptes auratus (assembly GCA_015227895.2). Lineage (NCBI taxonomy): Eukaryota > Metazoa > Chordata > Aves > Piciformes > Picidae > Colaptes > Colaptes auratus. The sequence continues at coordinate 43,315,918 of CM037643.1, read as the reverse complement.
ATCATCGAGTCCAATCCCCCCTGCCAGAGCAGGACCATACCATCCAGCACAGGTCACACAGGAACACATCCAGATGGGCCTTGAAAGTCTCCAGAGAAGGAGACTCCACAACCTCTCGGGGACCCTGAGGATCATCTGGTGCAACCTTTCTAGCTCACAGTGGAGTTGAAAAGAGCTGCCCTGTGGTGGGTTAACACCCATTCCGAGAAAAACAAAGGGGGGAGGGCTTGCGAGTGCGCTGCCCTCCCTGCAGGGGGGTTTCCCCCTGGGAAACTGAGTCTGTTCTGCTCCCCCCTCCCTGCCCAGCTAGGGTATAAAAGGGAGGGGATTGCAGCCATTAGCTCTCCTTTTTGGCTCCTGCCTCTCCTGGACAAGAGCTACTGCAACTGTTTTCCGGCTCTTCTGTCACATGGTCGGGCCTCATCCTTCTCCCTGCTGCCTCTGTGCCTCTTCAGAGAGAGAGACTGGCTTTGTACTCTTGTTTCTTTGTTCCCCTCCCATCCATCCTTGTTCCTTGCCCTTGTGAATCTTTCCTGTTATTGTTATATATAGATTGTTTAAAGACAGCTCTTTACCTCTCTACTTCCAAGCCGACTCCAAATTATTGCTTGGTGGATTGGCTCCTTCCCTTTCCTTCTTCCCTCCCCCCCCGCCCCCCCCCCCCCCTCGTTGGGAGGGAGGAGCAGGGAGCGGGGGAGAGATTCTCAGCCTTGCCCCCATCTGAGCTCTTAACTCCCAGTTATGGCTCAAACCACCCCATGGCCCAGCCCCCTGGCAAGCTGAGTCTTCAAACTGCCCAGTGCAGGGGAATCCACCACTACCCTTGGGGGATGACTCCAATGTCTGACTGTTATGGAAAGCCTTTTCCTTCTGGAGTGCAGTGCTCTAGCTCAGCTCAATCCTTGCAGCAGCCTTTCGAGATCTGGCTTTTGAGCCTCACTAACCCTGAAGCACTACAGTTAAAAGCAATTCAACTTAAACTTCTTAGCCAGCAGGTCAAGGGAGGAGATTCTCTGCCTCTACTCCACTATGTAACACAGAACTGTGTTCAGTTCTGGAGCCACTACTAGAGGAAGGACCTGTAGGTACTGGAATGTGTCCAGAGAAGGGGCACAGGATGATCAGAGGGCTGGAGCTCTTCTGCTATGGAAACAGACTGAGTTGGGGGTGTTCAGCCTGGAGAGGAGGCCTTCTTGTGGCCTTCCAGGATCTGAAGGGGGCTCCAAGAAAGCTGGGGAGGGACTTTTGAGGGTGTCAGGGAGGGATAGGACTGGGGGGAAATGGAGCAAAACTAGAAGTGGGGAGATTCAGATTGGATGTTAGGAAGAAGTTGTTCCCCATGAGGGTGGTGAGAGCCTGGCACAGGTTGCCCAGGGAGGTGGTGGCAGCCTCCTGCCTGGAGGTGTGTGCAGCCAGGCTGGCTGTGGCTGTGAGCAACCTGCTGTAGTGTGAGGTGTCCCTGGCCATGGCAGGGGGGTTGGAACTGGCTGATCCTTGAGGTCCCTTCCAACCCTGACAATTCTACGATTGGCTAAAATCTCAACTTTTAAGTTCAAGACAGGCACCAAGCTCCAGACCAATTCCCAAGCTCCAAACCACTTCCTAAGCTCCCAACCAGTTTCAGAACATTGCTTATTTCGAGTTTCATTCCCTTGAAGTTCGGCTAAGTGTTCACGTTCAAGGATTCATAGAATGGTTTCGGCAGGATGGGATCCCAAAGATCAGCCAGCTCCAATCCCCCTGCAACAGGCAGCTCTATTTCCTCCACTGCTTGCTTTGTGCAGGCAGTAGTAGTGTGGCTCACAATTACTGCCCGCGCCAGGTTTACAGTTTTGAAGACAAGGAAGAGCTGACTCAACCTCTGTGCTGACACGGCATCAGCCTTACTGCATTCCTGTGCTACAATACACATATTGTGGCTTCACTGCACAATTTTCCTACCAGAATGTTTCTTTCTGTCCCAGCTGGACCCAATTGCATTCCACTCTGTGTGGGACTTCAGGGAGCACTGGATGGAGTTGTTGGAGTCATGCTTAGTGTGGGCCTATATTTTGTCTTTAGATCTGTACATCGAATTGCTACTGAGGATTTTGTGTCCCCTGCTAATAGCAGAAAATCTCAACATGATGCTACAGCTTCAAGAGGATTAGGATGTGGTTACCTAAGGGACTGCTTCATTTTCATTACCATGTTTCTAAGGCTCTTAGCAGCAAACTCACCCAAGGTTGGGCATGGGAAATAGGAACCAGGGATGCAGTTTCTGCCTTAGAATCATAGAATCATATAATTGTCAGGGTTGGAAGGGACCTCAAGGATCAGCCAGTTCCAAGCCCCCTGCCATGGGCAGGGACACCTCACACTACAGCAGGTTGCTCACAGCCACATCCAGCCTGGCTGCAAACACCTCCAGGCAGGAGGCTGCCTCCACCTCCCTGGGCAACCTGTGCCAGGCTCTCACCACCCTCATGGGGAACAACTTCTTCCTAACATCCAATCTCAATCTGTCCACTTCTAGTTTTGCTCCATCCCCCCAGTCCTATCACTCCCTGACACTCTCAAAAGTCCCTCCCCAGCTTTCTTGGAGCCCCCTTCAGATCCTGGAAGGCCACAGCTAGGTCTTCTGGAACCTTCTCTTCTCCAGTGTGAACAGCCCCAACTCTCTCAGAGATGATCCTTGAAGTCCCTTCCAGCCCTAACAATTGTATGATTCAGTGATTCTTTGCTGTCTGGGAGCATATAACAAGAATTCTGAGTTGTTTTTGCAGTCCCTCTGCAACCCACATATTGTAAGGGTTGAAAAAGACTGCTTATAGGAGTTTGATGAGAGCAGAAAAATCAGCTCTGATGCTCTGACCCCTGAGCCACCATGTCCTGGGGCTGCCCTTACGCTTTACACTTGCGGGTCAGTGGCGTAAGGGCTTTATGCTTCAGTATTGTTGGCTGGGGTTATTTTGTGGGCTTTGTTTCTTTGTGGGTTTGGGGTTTTTGCTTAGTTAGTTGGTTGGTTTGGGGTTTTTGTTTGGTTAGTTGATTGGTTTGGGGTTTTTTGGTTGGTTTGTGGTTGGTTTGGGGTTTGTTGGTTGGTTTGTTGGTTGGTTTGGGGTTTGTTGGTTGGTTTGTGGTTGGTTGGGGGTTTGTTGTTTGGTTGGTTGTTTTGGGGGTTTTTGGTTGGTTGGTTGGTTTGGGGTTTGTTGGTTGGTTAGTTGATTGCTTGAGGATTTTTGTTTGTTGGTTTGGGTTATTTTTTGGTTAGTTGACTGGTTTTAGGGGTTTTGTTTGGTTAATTGCTTGGTTTGGGGTTTTTTGTTTGGTTGGTTGGTTTGTTTTTTGTTTGGTTAGTTGGTTGGTTTGGGGTTTTTTGTTTGTTTGGTTGGGTTTGGGGTTTTTTGGTTGGTTAGTTGGTTTGTGTTTTTTGTTTGGTTAGTTGGTTGGTTGGGGTTTTTGTTTGGTTGGTTGGTTTGGGGTTGTTGGTTGGTTAGTTGGTTTGTGTTTTTTGTTTGGTTAGTTGGTTGGTTTGGGGTTTGTTGGTTGTTTGGGGTTTGTTGGTTGGTTGGTTGGAGGTTTTTTGTTTGGTTAGTTGGCTGGTTTGGGGTTTTTTTTTGCTAGTTGGTTTGGGGTTTTTTGTCTGGTTAGTTGGTAGGTTTGGGGTATTTTGTCTGGTTAATTGATTGGTTTGGGGTTTTTTATCTGGTTAGTTGGTTGGTTTGGGGTTTTTTGTTTGGTTAGTTGGCTGGTTTGGGGTTTTTTTTGGTTGGTTGGTTTGGGGTTTGTTGTTTGGTTAGTTGATTGCTTGAGGATTTTTGTTTGGTTGGTTGGTTTGGGGCTTTTTTTGGTTAGTTGACTGGTTTGGGGTTTTTTGTTTGGTTAGTTGGTTGGTTTGGGTTTATTCCTTTGGTTAGTTGATTGGTTTGGAGAGATTTGTTTGGTTGGTTGGTTTGGGGTTTTTGTTTGGTTAGTTGATTGGTTTGGGGTTTTTTGTTTGGTTAGTTGGTTGGTTTGGGGTTTTTTGGTTGGTCGGTTTGGGGATTTTTTTTGGTTAGTTGACTGGTGTTTTTTGGTTGGTTAGTTGGTTGGATTGGTTTTTTTGTTTGGTTAGTTGGTTGGTTTGGGTTTTTTTCTTTGGTTAGTTGATTGGTTTGGAGAGATTTGTTTGGTTGGTTGCTTTGGGGTTTTTGTTTGGTTAGTTGATTGGTTTGAGGATTTTTGGTTAGTTGATTGCTTGAGGATTTTTGTTTGGTTAGTTGGTTGGTTTGGGGTTTTTGGTTGGTTGGTTTGGGGTTTTTTGTTTGGTTAGTTGGTTGGTTTGGGGTTTTTTTTTTGGTTAGTTGATTGGTTTGGGGTTTTTTGTTTGGTTGGTTTGGGGTTTTTTTTGGTTGGTTGGTTTGGGGTTTTTGGTTAGTTGGTTGCTTGAGGATTTTTGTTTGTTTGGTTGGTTTGGGGTTTTTGGTTGGTTGGTTAGGGATTTTTTGGTTGGTTGGTTAGTTTGATTTTTTTTGGTTAGTTGGCTGGTTTGGGTTTTTTTTTTGCTAGTTGGTTGGTTTGGGTTTTTTTGTCTGGTTAGTTGGTTGGTTTGGGGTTTTTGGTTAGTTGGTTGGTTTGGGGTTTTTTGTTTGGTTGGTTTGGGTTTTTTGTTTGTTTGGTTGGTTTGGGGTTTTTTTGGTTGACTGGTTTTGGGGTTTTTTGTTTGGTTAGTTGGTTGGTTTGGGGTTTTTTGTTTGTTTGGTTGGTTTGGGGTTTTTGTTTGGTTGGTTGGTTTGGGGTTTTTTTTGGTTGATGGTTTTGGGGTTTTTGTTTGGTTAGTTGGTTGGTTTGGGGTTTTTTGTTTGGTTTTTGGTTGGTTTGGGGTTTTTGTTTGGTTGTTGTGTTAGTTTTTGGCTATGCCTTCAAAATTTTTCACAGATCTTCAGCAGAAAAGTAGTAAAATGTAAACAAATCACTATTGGGTGTAAAAAGGAAAACAAAACTCATTCTAAACAATCCCACTGGAGAGATAAGGAACTTAACCTGGTTGTACCAAAACAATTCTCTCTTCTCTTCTTATCTCTTCTCGCTTCTTCCCTCTGGAGAGATGCTAACTCGCTTCTGCTTGTCCTTGGCTGCATTGTTTTGGTTAAGTCTAACAGCAACTTTCCCTGCTCCTTTCTCCCTTCTTTTGTACAAGGGGGTAGTGGGGCCAGAAAAGGACAGGCCAGTAGCTTTCTTGTCCTTGTGGTGTTTGTCAGTTGTAAATCCCTGTAGATACTGTAACCCCTGGATATTTTGTACACATTAATTGCATTCCATTGCAGATTGTAGTTCTGCTGTAATTACAGCTTCCATTTGCTCCCAACTGAGCTGGTCTTTAATAATGAAAGGCAAGAGTAAAAAAGAAGAAAGAAAGAAAGAAAGAAAAAGGCTTTGTTTTTTCTCCAGGTGAAATTGATCAGTATTATATTTATACTTGTCTGCAGGACACCTCAGAGCATCCTAGGAATTCAGTCAGTCATAATTGGATGAGGCTTGTCCTGCCTCTTTCTCTAACACTTTTATAGCACAGTTTGCAGCCCCTAACCTGCTTTCACATCAAGATTTTGTGCCTTTCTCCTCTGGTACTGATGGATGCCAAGCGCTTGCTCTCTGCTGGGTCTCAGAGCTCATGCTCTTCTCCCACTGAGACCTGGAGCCCTCCATGAAAGAAGAGGTTTTTGAGATAAAGCTTTTTCAGGTGCAGCCCAGACTGTAGTGCCTTATCAGACCATACCATCAAGGATGTTACACTGAGGTACTTGCAAGTAACTCAGTCCACCATTCAACACCTCTGCAATGAGCTGTACCTCACAGTTAAACCCATTGCTGTGTATTTACACTGGAAATTACAGGATGAGAGCTGAGCTGCTCATTCTGACTCAAACCCAGGTCACACAAGTACCAGCAGTGGTGTAGCTGCATCAGCTACAGAACCTGCTGGCCATCCAGGATCTGAAGGGGGCTGCAAGAAAGCTGGGGAGGGACTTTTGAGGGTGTCAGTGATAGGACTAGAAATGGGTAGATTGAGATTGGATGTCAGGAAGAAGTTGTTCCCCATGAGGGTGGTGATAAACTGGCACAGGTTGCCCAGGGAGGTGGTGGAAGCCTCATCCCCTGGAGGTGTTTCAGGCCAGGCTGGATGTGGCTGTGAGCAACCTGCTGTAGTGTGAGGTGTCCCCTGCCCATGGCAGGGGGCTTGGAACTGGCTGATCCTTGACGTCCCTTCCAGCCCTGAAAATTCCACAATTCTCTGAGTGTAGGAGCAGAGGTATCAAAACCCTGCTGTGCATGGGAATCATAGAATCACAGAATCATAGTGTCAGTAAGGCTGGAAAAACCCTCAGAGATCATCAAGCCCAACCTATTACCTAACACCTCCTGACTAACTAAACCATGGCTCCACATCCAAGCCTTTCTTGAACACCTCCAGGGACAGGGACTCCACCACCTCCCTGGGCAGCACATCCCAATGGCCAGTCTCTCTTGCTGGGAAGAACTTTCTCCTGACCTCCAGCCTAAACCTCCCCTGGCACAGCTTGAGACTGTGTCCTCTTGTTCTGGTGCTGGTTGCCTGGGAGAAGAGACCAACCCTCACCTGGCTACAACCTCCCTGAAGGGAGCTGGAGAGAGCAAGAAGGTCTCCCCTGAGTCTCCTCTTCTCCAGGCTAAGCAACCCCAGCTCCCTCAGCCTCTCCTCACAGGGCTGTGCTCCAAACCCCTCCCCAGCCTTGTTGCCCTTCTCTGGACACCTTCAAGTGTCTCAATGTCCTTCCTGAACTGAGGGGCCCAGAACTGGACACAGGACTCAAGGTGTGGCCTAACCAGTGCTGAGCACAAGTCAGAATGACTTCCCTGCTCCTGCTAGCCACATTATTCTTGATGCAGGCCAGGATGCCCTTGGCCTTCTTGGCCACCTGGGCACACCTCTGGCTCATGTTCAGCCTACTGTCACCCGCAGGTCCCTCTCTGCCTGGCTGCTCTCCAGGCACTCTGACCCCAGCATTGCAGGAGGGAGCCCATAGGAGAAACTGCTCTGTGTTTGACATGTGAGTGCTCACAGTGGAAATGAGGAGTGTGTTGCTCTTCATCAAAAAGTTTCTATTCCAAAGTAAACCAGCAGTGACATTTGGCATGCTGCCAGAAACCTGGGTTTATGATGGCAATGTGATAGTAATATTGACTTTTAATTAAATGAAGTTGACATATTTTAAGTCTGCAGATTAACCATCTGGTGCTGCATTAATGAATACCCTTCATGGCATCAGATCAGGGTTTGTGTTGTGTTGTGTTGTGTTTTGCCTTGTTTTTTATTTTTGTCCCCCCAGATACCTTTCTGAAACATATCAGCTGATTAAGGCATGAAATATTGGTCAGAATCAATTTGGGTAAGGCATTAACCCTCAGCTGGGAAATGAAATGTTGTGCACAGCATTGCATTTTCTGTGCCACTATGCTCCTGAGACAAAATGTCTCTAATCAACCTTTTTTGGTAGCCTTCTTTTCTGCTTCTCCATGCCAAATGCCTGCCTTTGAACAGCACTTTCTGATGTGTCCAGAGAAGGGCCACGAGGATGAAAATAGAGTAGAGTAGAGTAGAGTAGAGTAGATTAGAATAGAATGGAATGGAATGGAATGGAATGGAAGAGACTAGACTAGAATAGACCAGGTTGGAAGAGACCTTCAAGATCATCCAACCTATCATCCAACACCACCTAATCAACTAAACCATGGCACCAAGCACCCCAGCAAGTCTCCTCCTGAACACCTCCAGTGATGGTGACTCCACCACCTCCCCGGGTAGCACATTCCAATGGGCAATCACTCTCTCTGTGAAGAGTTTCTTCCTAACCTCCAGCCTAAACCTCCCCTGGCACAGCTTGAGACTTTGTCCTCTTGTTCTGGTGCTGCCTGCCTGGGAGAAGAGACCAACCCCCACCTGGCTACAGCCTCCCTTCAGGTAGCAGAAGGCTAGAGCTACTCTGCTATGAGGACAGACTGAGAGAGTTGGGGCTGTTCAGTCTGGAGAAGAGAAGGCTCCAAGGAGACCTTCTTGTGGCCTTCCAGGATCTGAAGGGGGCACCAAGAAAGCCGGGGAGGCACTTTTGAGGGTGTCAGGGAGTGATAGGACTGGGGGAGGATGGAGCAAAACTAGAAGTGGGGAGATTCAGATTGGCTGTGAGGAAGAAGTTGTTCCCCATGAGGGTGGTGAAAGCCTGGCACGGGCTGCCCAGGGAGGTGGTGGCAGCCTCATGCCTGGAGGTGTTTGCAGCCAGGCTGGAGGTGGCTGTGAGCAACCTGCTGTAGTGTGAGGTGTCCCTGCCCATGGCAGGGGCTTGGAACTGGCTGATCCTTGAGGTCACTTCCAACCCTGACAGTTGATTGGTGGATGGTTGGTGAGAAACCCCTGCCAGCATCCCCATGTTTTGGATGGAGCAGCTGGGCAGTTCTGCTGTTCCTTCCGAAGGGGGTTTTTCCAGATGCCTCTGTTAACCTGGGCACAATATCTTGGTGCATGTTTTGCACATGGAGTTTTCTCTTCCTCACCAGATGTATTGTGCTTAAAACAACCAACCTTTTGTAGGAATGACTCCCACAGCCAGCAGCAAGACAATATGCTCAGCTCCATAATGACAACGTAGGTGTAAAGAAAACATTCTGCTGCAATTTGCAGCTGCACTTTGTTTTGCTTTAGGTGTTTGTATTGTTCATTACTGATGTGAAGTTTCTCCTTACTAGATTGGTTTTACTGTAAGTTAATCTAGATGAGCATTGTTTCTCCTCTACCACGTTTCTGTAGGGACCTGTTTGTATATTGAATGTACTTCCTGCCTTACTTGCAGGGTGTACCTTTTTTGGGTGGGTTCTCACAGTTTTCACCTTGTACTGACATCCTTCTGTGAACAGCAGTTCAGAAGTCTTCCTTTCTGTGCCAGAGACCCAATATTCAGTGTTGTTTCTCCAGACAAAAAGATTAAAATAATCACAGAATCACAGAAACATTCAGGTTGGAAAAGAGCCTCAGGATCACCAAGTCCAACCATGAACCCTACTCTACAAGGGTCACCCCTAAACCATAGCCCCAAGCACCACATCCAAACCACCTTCAAACACAGCCAGGCCTGGGGACTCCACCACCTCCCTGGGCAGCACATTCCAATGCCTGACCACTCTTGCCAAGAAAAAATCTTACTAATGTCCAGTCTAAACCTACCCAGTCACAGCTTGAGGCCATTCCCTCTTGTTCCATCACTAGTGACCTGTGAGAAGAGACCAGCACCAACCTCTCCACAAGGTCCTTTCAGGTAGCTGTAGACAGCAATGAGGTCTCCCCTCAGCCTCCTCTGTTTCACACTCACCATCCCCAGCTCCTTCAGCTGCTCTTCATCAGATTTCTTCTCCAGGCCCTTCCCAGCTTCCTTGCCCTCCTCTGCCCTGGCTCCAGCACCTCCACATCTCTCTTGTGTTGAGGTGCCCAAAACTGGACACAGCACTCGAGGTGTGGTCTCCCCAAAGCTGAGTCCCAGGGGACACTCCCCTCCCTGCTCCTGCTGGACACAGCATTGCTGATCCCAGCCAGGAGGCCTTTGGCTTTCTTGGCCAGCTGGGCACACTGCTGGCCCCTCTTCAGCTGCTTGTCCATCAGCACCCCCAGGGCCTTTTCTGCCTCAAGCCTGTGGGCATTACTTGGGGTTGTTGCACCCCAAGTGCAGGACCTGGCACTTGGCCTTGTTGAAGCTCCTTCTGTGAATGCTGGCCATGGATCCACTCTATGCAAGTCCCTCTGTAGAGCCCTCCCTGCCCTCTGAGCGCTGGTGTGCTTGGGAGTATCACAGAATCACAGAAGCATTCAGATTGTGACAGACCCTTGGGATCACCAAGTTCAACTGAGAACCGTACTTTACAAAGCCTGACCACTCTTTAATATTAAAAGAAAATTAATTACACCTCTAAATATACCTGATATATTATTAATATTAATTATAACAATATATCAACATTAGTAGTAATAATGTACCCCAAGAAGCTATGCCCTTCCCTTGTTGGGAAGAAATTCTTTGTAATGGCAATGATCAAGCCAAGTTTTCATGGACCACTTCACTCTTCCTGGTGGCTGTGATGATAGGGAGTGACAAGCCCTCAGTGAACAGCAGGTGATGCACAAGTGGCCTCTTAGCTAAGACTCCTAATGCTGATCCATTGCAAGAAGCAATGAGCACAGCTGGAAAAAATATCAAGCTGGTGTGGGACTTGATTTTGTAGGTTACACATCTTAGTCCCTGAGCTGTCCTCTGTAATGTGGTGGGCTGAAATTCCCCCTCCCCACCCCCACCCCCCAACATTAACTTTGCCAGAACAACCCAGTTGGAAGCAAAGGAAAGCCTGTATTTAGAAGCAAGAACTGCAATTTACAATGGAAAGCAATGAGTAGGTACAAAACACACAGGAGTTACAATATTTACACATGTTTTCAATTTGCAAACCACCAACCCCCCCCTGTGCTCCAGACCCCTCCCCAGCTTTCTTGCCCTCCTCTGGACACCTTCCAGCATCTCAACATCTTCCCTAAACTGAGGAGCCCAGAACTGGACACAGGACTCAAGGTGTGGCCTAACCAGTGCTGAGCACAGGGCAGAATGACCTCCCTGCTCCTGCTGGCCACACTGTTCCTGATGCAGGCCAGGATGCCCTTGGCCTTCTTGGCTGCCTGGGCACACTGCAGGCTCATGTTCAGCCCACCAGTACCCCCAGGTCCCTCTCTGCCTGGCTGCTCTCAGCCACTCTGACCCCAGCCTGTAGCACTGCCTGGGGTTGCTGTGGCCAATGTGCAGAACCTGGCACTTGGATGTGTTCAATCTCCTGCCCTTGGACTCTGCCCATCTGTCCAGCCTGGCAAGGTCCCTCTGCAGAGCTCTCCCACCCTCTAACAGATCAACTCCTGCCCCCAGCTTGGTGTCACCTGCAAATTTACTGATGATGGACTCAATGCCCTCATCCAGATCATCAATAAAGATATTGAACAGGCTGGGGTCCAGCACTGATCCCTGGGGGACACCACTGGTGCCTGGCCTCCAGCTGGCTGTGGCACCATTCACCACCACTCTCTGGGCTCAGCCTCCAGCCAGTTCCTAACCCAGCTCAGAGTGCTGCTGTCCAAGCCAGGGGCTGACAGCTTGGCCAGCAGTTTGCTGTGGGGGATGGTGTCAAAGGCCTTGCTGAGGTCCAGGCAGACCACATCCACAACCTGCCCCACATCCACCAGGCAGTCACCTGGCCTATGTCTATGTGTGTGTCTAACCCTTGGCTATTGCAATATCAGACAAACCCCCTCAAGTTGATCACACTGTGCAGATCCCATCCATGACGAAGTTTGGTAAACACTGTGGCCTTCAGGGGAGGTTTTATGATAGTTTCTTAGAAGTAAACAAATGTATTCATTGTTTCTGCTGAGGAGTGGAGGAAGGCAATGCACAGGTACACTGCCTAAAGGTAACAGAAAATATGCAGACTGCCATGCTTGTGGACTAGGTGGAAACCACATGTAGGCTCCTTCCTTACCAAGTCATTAGCTGAGTTTGTCCAGGAGCCATGGAGACTGGCTGAGAGCAGCATGTGCCAGCAGTTTGTGTCTCCCTAGGAGCAAGTTAAGGGTGGCCATGGCATATGCTCAGGCTGTATATTGGTTTCTCATGCTAGCATAATGTGGCTCTCCAAGCAAGCCCTGTAGTTGTGCTGTCCCTGGGATCTGACTGAAATCACTGTCCCCTCCTGGCAACATCTTCTACAGCAGCCCATTACGAGTTCTGAGATGGTTTGTTAAATGGCTGGATAAAACTCTGGTACCCTGGAGCAGCCACTCCTGTGGTGTGCCATTTGCTGAGAAAAAACACATGAGCGACTCCATGGACCAGGATAGGCTGGGGACTGATCTCCTGGGGAGCACTCAAGGGGAAAAGGACCTGAGGGTCCTATTGGAAGGGAGGTTGACCATGAGCCAGCAGTGTGCTCTTGTGGCCAAGAAGGCCAATGGCATCCTGGGGGTGGATTAGAAGGGCTGTGGTCAGTAGGTTGAGAGAGGTTCTCCTCCCTCTCTGCTCTGCCCTGGTGAGGCCACATCTGGAATATTGTGTTCAGTTCTGAAGCCCTCAGTTCAAGAAGGAGCTCAGGGAAGGGCTTGAAAGAGTCCAGCACAGAGTCACAAAAATTATTAAGACAGTGGAACATCTTCCTTATGAGGAGAGCCTGAGGGAGCTGAGGGCTCTGTAGCTTGGAGAGGAGGAGCCTGAGAGGTGACCTCATTGCTGTTGCTAAAGCTGTGCAGGGTGAGTGCCCAGAGGCTGGAGCCAGGCTCTGCTGGGGGATGCCCAAGGCCAGCACAAGGGGCAGTGGTGGAAGCTGAGGCAGAGGAAGTGCCATGGAAACAGAAGGAAGACTTTTTTCCCTGTGATGGTGACAGAGCCCTGGAAGAGGCTGCCCAGGGGGGTTGTGGAGTCTCCCCCCTCTGGAGAGATTCAAACCCCACTTGGATGTGTTCCCTGTGTGATCTGCTCTAGGTGCTTCTGCTGTGGCAGGCGGGTTGGGCTGGATGAGCTTTTGAGGTCTCTTCCAGCCTCTAACATTCTGTGACTCTGTGATGCTGTGATCCAGGCACTGCCCATGCTACGTGCCAAAGCTGAGTGACGAGCAGCTTTGATAGACATCCTGTTTTACTGCAGGCACCTTCTCTGCAGCAAGGGTCACTGTCTGACTCACAGGATGAGAGACAGAGAGAGGAACTGCTCTGTGCCTGAACTCCCAAGCTCCCAGTCCTGACATGCTAATCACTTATAATTCTTAGAAGTCACATGCTGTCTGAGTCAAGAAAGGTGCCTGGCAAAACAATGGGGAAGTCAAGGCAGCCCTGCCTGAGGGCTTTGAAGTCAGCAGTGCCACTGTAACGTTCATTTTCCGTGCAAAAACCCAGCCTCCAAACCCCTCTCCTCCTTATCTTCAGGGACAGAGCATGGTGCCTCACATTCATTTGGCTGCTTGCACCTTGACTGATGTTCTGCTGCAAGCAGAACCACCTGCCAACCGCTGGATTTATTGTTAACATAGGAGGCAGAAAACACCACTCTCTTGAGTCCAAGAAAACTATGAGAGTAGATTTTAGTTGTTGGGGTTTTTTTTAAGAAGAAGAAGGGAAAGCTTTGCACTTCTGCTAGGCTTTGATACACACACTTTTCTTCATGCCTAATAACTGATTGTTATCATTCATCAGCATAAATCAAATCATTGTTATTCTGATAGGAATTGTCTGATGAAAAATATTTATCTCTCCAGGAGAGGAAAGAATGCCAACATGTGAGCGATTAGCAAGGCAAATGTTCTTCAATTCAGTGCAAAACCAGAAAGCCAAAGGCTTTCTTTTCCCTCTTGCAGCAGCAGAGGAGTGTGAGGAGCCAGCCTCCCCCTCACTGTGCTTTTCCTGCACTGGAAGGAAGGAGCTTAAGCTGCTTGGTGAGCACTCCTAGGTTTGAGATCTTCCTTGTTGTATTCCCTGTGATTCAGGGGCCCTTGGGTGATGAATGAAGGCACCAACCCTGTTGCTGTATAGCAAGGAGATTCCAGACATGCAGAGGGCAGAGGATCTCAGAAGTACTCCTAGAGCTCCTTTGTTGCTGCATTGTAGAACCCCCAGCATGACAAAGTCTCAGAGTCCCACTTACAGCAGAAGTCCTGGAAGCCCTTAACAGACAAAGCAGCTAACAGCAGTCCTGAGCATATCTCTAGCAGCATCCCAGCACCAAAGCCCTGGCCAGAAGTAGCTAACTAACAGAAGCAGAAGTCCCTAGCAGCCCTAAATCCCCAAACTGTTCCTAACCTAAGTCCCTAACCCAAGCAATTCTTGCTCAGAGTGGCTATTGATATTCTCTTTGTTATCAGTCCCTTCCCCAGTCAAACCCAGCCACATCCATAAGCTAAACTCTTTTCCCAGTGAGAGGTGCCAGCATGTCAAGGAGGTGGCTTCTGCAGCATGCTCCAATCCCAGGGTGCCAAGGTGAGGCTGCTGTTCTGGGCACCCATGGAATGTGATTGCTTTGCTCTAGGCAGCCTGCTAAGGAATTGGTCAGCTCAGGAACCCTGCACTCTGCCTGCAGCCAGCAGCTGCCCTCAGAGCAGTGACTGCAACACTCCCTGATAAACAGCCTGCCAATACTGATCTATCCAAATGCCATTTCAGCTGTGAGAGGGCTTGTGCCACAGCTACTAGTAATGAATTGTGATTGAAATTAAGTTCATATTCTTATAGGCTTTTCTTCTCACTGTTACCATGTGTATGAATCATAGAATCATAGAACTGTTAGGGTTGGAAGGGACCTCAAGGCTCAGCCAGTTCCAACCCCCCTGCCATGGCCAGGGACACCTCACACTACAGCAAGTTGCTCACAGCCACATCCTAGCCTGGCCTTAAAAGCCTGCAGGGATGAGGCTCCATGAATGAGCTGGAGCTGCTGTCTCTTTGGAGGCAGTCTCGTGCTGTGTCATTTGACAACCTGAAAGTATGGGAAAGAGCTGTGAAAATGTATTTGCTTTCCACCAGGCAAGGTCCTCAGGCTTCACAGCCTCAGTCCATGATGGGCTCTACTGCTAGCTGAAGGTCAGAGGCTTTTGCAGGTGGCAGCACAGGCAAGTGCAGCTCCATCTGAGCCGTACTGGTTACGCTGCGTCGCAGATGCCAAGGTGATGGTAAACTAAAGCAACCTGTGGAGGCAAAGCGATGGAGGTTGCCAGGGAAACCTGAGTTCTTCAATCTGAACAAATATGGAATGGAAAGCATCAACATAAACACTGTAAGGGGTTATTTGCTGAGGGGGCAAGCTCAAAATAAATAGATTTAAAAAGCTGTGAAGCTTTGTAGTCTCTCTTTGCTTCGGAAATTCTGTTAAGCTGGGCGTGCTGAGATCTCCTTGTGGGCAGAGCCTTTGCTGAGGGTGGTGTGTAGCTTCCTGCACAGACATGTCAGCTCAGAGATCAGAGCACACACGTTTGTGGTTAAAGCCAAAGAATTATTTCGTTAGGAAAAGACCCTTAAGATCATTGATTCCAACCATAAATCTAACACTGCCAGGTCCAGCCTGCCCCTAAGCACCACATCTGCACACCTCTGAGGCAGCTCAGGCTGGCTGCCTCCTGC
Organism: Colaptes auratus; assembly: GCA_015227895.2. NCBI lineage: Eukaryota > Metazoa > Chordata > Aves > Piciformes > Picidae > Colaptes > Colaptes auratus. The sequence continues at coordinate 43,300,737 of CM037643.1, read as the reverse complement.
TCCTGCCACATGAGCTACACCTCCTGAGTGCCCAACCCAGCAGGTGTGCACAGGGAACAGCCTGTTCCATACCCATCGATCCTGCACCCTGTACATCCCTCTGCAAAGCCATTCTCTGCCTCTTCCTTCCCTCTCTGCTCCCGTGGGAGATGGTCCCCATTGGGGAACGCTGGGGGAGCATCTCAAGGCTCTTAGGCCTGGCTGGGCCTAATGCCAGGAGGAGAAGGGGGGAGGGGCAGTCCCAGACCTGGCCAGGCTGAGACCAGCCTAGCAGTGGGGGGGGAAGAAAGAGCCCTGGGGGTTCTGGGTACACCCTCAGGTGGGGAGAAGGGAAGTGCTGGGGGCCTTTGGGTGTGCTGTAAGGGACTCTCCATGCTTTGGGGCTCTTTGTCACTGTGCTTACTGGTCAATGGGAGGCTGAACAGGAGCCTGCAGTGTGCCCAGGCAGCCAAGAGGGCCAATGGCATCCTGGCCTGCATCAGGAACAGTGTGGCCAGCAGGAGCAGGGAGGTCATTCTGCCCCTGTACACTGCACTGGTTAGGCCACACCTTGAGTCCTGTGTCCAGTTCTGGGCCCCTCAGTTTAGGAAGGAGGTTGACTTGCTGGAATGTGTCCAGAGAAGGGCAACAAAGTTGGTGAGGGGTTTGGAGCACAGCCCTGTGAGGAGAGGCTGAGGGAGCTGGGGTTGCTTAGCCTGGAGAAGAGGAGGCTCAGGGGTGACCTTCTTGCTCTCTACAACTCCCTGAAGGGAGGTTGTAGCCCGGTGGGGGTTGGTCCCAGGCAGCCAGCACCAGAACAAGAGGACACAGTCTCAGGCTCACCAGGGCAGGTTTAGGCTGGAGGTTAGGAAGAAGTTCTACACAGAGAGTGATTGCCCATTGGAATGTGCTGCCCGGGGAGGTGGTGGAGTCACCATCACTGGAGGTGTTCAGGAGGAGACTTGATAGGGTGCTTGGTGCCATGGTTTAGTTGATTAGGTGGTGCTGGATGATAGGTTGGACGCGATGATCTCAAAGTTCTCTTCCAACCTGGTTTATTCTGTTCTATTCTATTATGTAAACACTAACTGGTTTTCCATTTAAACTTTCCATCACTTTTCAATCCATTTGTTTGATGAGTGTCATTCTTTTGCTCCTCTCAGGGGCAAGAGAGGCTTTGTCTGATTTCAAACCAGGACAACCTTCTAAACATCTGCAGGGGTAATGTCTCAACCACATTCCTGGACAGCCTGTTCCAGTGCTTGACAACCTCCCCTGGCCCATCCTGGGGCCATTTCTTCTGGTCCTATCAGTTGTCATCTGTAAGAAGAAACTGATGTTCATCTTGCTACAACCTCCTGGAAAGGCTCAGTTTGGAAGGGACCTCAGAGATCATCTACTCCAACCTCCCCACTATGGGCAGGGACACCACACAAGTAGACTCAGCTGCTCAAGGACTCACCCAACCTGGCCTTGAACACCCCCAAGGGATCCACATCCACATCCTCAGCCTCCCTGGGCAGTCTATTCCAGAGTCTCACTGTCCTCTTGCTAAAGAACTTCTTCCTAAGAAGAACTCCTTTGAAACAGTTGTGGAAAGCAAGAAGGTGTCCCCTCAGCCTCCTGTCCTCAAGATTAAACAGCTGCAGTTGTCTCTGCTACCTTTCACATGATGTGCTATAGCCCCTTCACCAGCTTTGGACATACTCCCTGACCTCAATGTCTTTCTTGTAGTGAGGGGCACAAAATGGAACACAGTATCTGAGGGGTGGCATTACCAGGGCTGAGTACAGGGACATGATCCCTTCCCTGCTCCTGCTGGTCACACTATTTCTGATCCAGGCCAGGATGCTGTTGGCTTCCTTGACACCTGGGCACACTGCTGGCTCATGTTCAACTACTGTCAACCACCACCCCTGGGGCCTTTTCCACAGGGCAGCTTTCCAACCACTCCTCCCCAAGCCTGTAGGATTACATGAGGTTGTTGTGACCCAAGCACTTGGCCTTGTTGAATCTCATACTGTTAGCCATGGCCCATTGATGCAGCCTGGCCAGATCCCTCTGCAGAGTCAGGCATTGGAATCTGGGAGGAGAGGTGGAGTCAGCACCCCTGGATGTGTTTAAAAGTAATTTGAATGTAGTGCTTAGGGATATAGTCCAGAAGGTGAACTTTGTAAAGTAGGGTTCTCAGTTGGACTTGCTGATCCCAAGGGTCTTTCCCAATCTGAATGCTTCTGTAATGCTGTGATACTCTCAAGCAGATCAACACTTTGAGGGTAGGGAGGCTCTACAGAGGGACTTGCATAGAGTGGATCCATGGCCAGCATTCACAGGATGAGCTTCAACAAGGCCAGGTGCCAGGTCCTGCACTTGGGGTGCAACAACCCCAAGTAATGCCACAGGCTTGGAGCTGTGTGGTTGGAAAGCTGCTGGCAGAAAGGGCCCTGGGGGTGGTGATGGACAAGCAGCTGAAGAGGAGCCAGCAGTGTGCCCAGGGGGCCAAGAAAGCCAAAGGCCTCCTGGCTGGGATCAGCAATGCTGTGTCCAGCAGGAGCAGGGAGGGGATTGTCCCCTGGCACTCAGCTCTGCTGAGGCCACACCTGGAGTGCTGTGTCCAGTTTTGGGCACCTCAACACAAGAGAGGTGTGGAGGTGCTGGAGCCAGGGCAGAGGAGGGCAAGGAAGCTGTGAAGGGCCTGGAGAATAAATCTGGTGAAGAGCAACTGAAAGAGCTGGGGATGGTTAGTGTGAAACAGAGGAGGCTGAGGGGAGACCTCATTGCTGTCTACAGCTACCTGAAAGGACCTTGTGGAGAGGCTGCTGCTGGTCTCTTCTCACAGGTCACTAGGGATAGAACAAGAGGGAATGGCCTCAAGCTGTGACTGGGTAGGTTTAGACTGGACATTAGCAAGATTTTTTCGTGGCAAGAGCGGTCAGGCATTGGGATGTGCTGCCCAGGGAGGTGGTGGAGTCCCCAAGCCTGGCTGTGTTTGAAGGTGGTTTGGATGTGGTGCTTGGGGCTATGGTTCAGGGGTGACCCTTGTAGAGCAGGGTTCTGGGTTGGACTTGGTGATCCTGAGGGTCTGTTCCAACCTGAGTGTTTTTTTGTGTGAACACTTCTGCCCAAAAGTGTGTGAGCACTCCCAAGTGGCTTTGCTGAGAGCCCCTGTACAGGTCAGTTTTTGCTTACTTTTACCTCATGCTTCTTTGTAATGAGTTAGTGATTTGTGGTTTCACAGAGAGCACATTGAAAGGTGATGCTTTGCAGTCAAAATTCACTGGCTGGAAATATTGTTTTGCTCAATGAGCACGACAATGAAACTCCATCCAGACAGATTGCATTGAAATGCCTAAGCGATATCTGGCACTGTGGTGTGCTGGTTTGGCATTATCTTGCATTTAGAGTATAGAGAACCCCAGAATCCCAGAATTAGTGAGGCTGGACCTAGCACCACCACATCAGCTAAACCATGGCACCAAGTGCCACATCCAAGCTTTCCTTAAACACCTCCAGGGATGGTGACTCCACCACCTCCCTGGGCAGTCCATCCCAGTGCCTAATCAGCCTTTCTGTCAGGAAGTGCTTCCTAACATCCAACCAAACCCTTCCCCTGGCACAGCTTCAGGCCAGGCTCTCTTGTCAGAAATTGACTGGGAGTAGAGCCTGACCCCCACCTGACTACAACTTCCTTTTAAGTAGTTGTAAGGAGTGATAAGGTCCCTTCTAAGTCTCCCCTAAGTTACGCCTCAGTGAAGCTGAAGTTACTTGTTCTTATGTGTGACCTTTTGTTTAAGTGTGAGATTCTCTTTTTCTCTAGCAAAAGATTTCAAGGCTGAACTGCAGACTTCTACTCTTCTGCTCAGAAAGCAAAACACATTATGGGAAAAATAACATGAGGGGCTGCAGGGTTTAGGGGACCTAGCTGGATACAAACTCTGTCCATACACTGCCTGAAAGGAGGTTGTAGAGAGGCAGGCTCTGGCCTCTTCTCACCAGTAACTCATGACAGAACGAGAGGGAATGGCATGAAGCTGGGCCAGGGGAGGGCTAGGCTGCATATTAGGCAATATTTTTTCAGGGAAAGGGTTGTGAGGCACTGGCACTGCTGCCCAGGGAGGTGACTGAGTTTCATAGTATCATAGTATCAGTCAGGGTTGGAAGGGACCACAAGGATCATCCAGTTCCAACCCCCCTGCCATGGGCAGGGACACCCCACACTAGAGCAGCCTGGCCAGAGCCTCATCCAGCCTGGCCTTAAACACCTCCAGGGACAGGGCCTCAACCACCTCCCTGGACAACCCATTCCAGGGCTTCACCACCCTCATGGCAAAGAACTTCCTCCTCACCTCCAGCCTGAATCTCTCCACTTCCAGCTTCATTCCATTCCCCCCCTAGTCCTATCGCTCCCTGAGATCCTGAAAAGTCCCTCCCCAGCCTTCTTGTAGCCCCCTTCAGATACTGGAAGGCCACAATGAGGTCACCTGGGAGCCTTCTCTTCTCCAGACTGAACAGCCCCAACTCCTTCAGTCTGTCCTCACAGGAGAGGTGCTCCAGCCCTCTGCTCATCCTCGTGGCCCTGCTCTGGACACCTTCCAGCACCTTCACATCCCTCTTGGAATAGGGGCTCCAGAACTGGAGGCAGTACTCCAGGTGGGGTCTCCCCAGGGCTGAGCAGAGGGGGAGAATCCCCTCCCTTGACCTGCTGGCCACACTTCTCCTGCTGCAGCCCAGGCTCTGATTGGCTTTCCGGGCTGCAAGTGCACCCTGAGAGCTCCTGGTGAGCTTCTCCTCCCCCAGCACCCCCAAGTCTCTCTCCTCAGGGCTGCTCTCCAGCCAGTCCCTGCCCAGCCTGGATTTGTGCCTGGGATTGCCTCGACCCAGCTGCAGGACCCTGCCCTTGGTCTTGTTGAACCTCATGAGAGTTGCCATCCCTGGAAGTGTTTAAGAGCCATTTCTAGATCTGGTGCTTGGGGACATGGTGCAGTGACAGACTTGGTGGAGTGGCTGAAGTAGGCTGGCCTTTATATCCCGAAGGTCCTTTCCAGCCTGGATGGATGATTCTATGATATTCTCTACTTGACAGAGCTTGTTTAGCCTGGAAGTTCCATTTCCCACTGACTGGAGCAAGAAACAAAAAGCTGTAGGAGCGTGCTAACGTGGTGTGAAGCCTCAGTGAATAACCATTGCCCTGGGAGGTATGGGCTTCATCTGAGAAAAAACCCAATAAGCACAGCCTGGCTTGAATGAAGGCTATAGTACATGCAGAGGCCATTATAATTTGGCTGAGAGCATGGCTGGTCTCTGTTTCTCTCATGCCTGAAGGAATTGGGGCTGTTCAGTCTGGAGAAGAGAAGGCTCCAAGGGGACCAAATTGTGGCCTTCCAGTATCTGAAGGGGGCTCCCAGAAAGCTGGGGAGGGACTTTTGAGGGTGTCAGGGAGTGATAGGATTGGGGGGGAAGAAGGAAAACTAGAATTGGGTAGATTGAGATGGGATATGAGGAAGAAGTTGTTCCCCACGAGGGTGGTGAGAGCCTGGCACAGGTTGCCCAGGGAGCTGGTGGAAGCCTCATCCCTGAAGGTGTTTCAGGCCAGGCTGGATGTGGCTGTGAGCAACCTGCTGTAGTGTGAGGTGTCCAAGGGATGTTGGAACTGGCTGATCCTTGAGGTCCCTTCCAACCCGGACAATTCTGTGATTCTATTTTCATAGAAAGGAAGCTCCACATCAAAGGAATTAATTTCCTGGGAAGTTGCTGCAAGATTTTGACAGCCAGAAGGAATTTAGCTCAATCCTTCCTGTAGTGAGGCAGAAATACTTGGAGGAGATACAGAACTACCTTTAAAAATGTGGAAAGCTGTGAGGAAAGTTCAGGCTCTCATTTTAAAATGTAGAATTGGAATAAAATGTGAAATTCTGAGTACATGAAGACAAAGCAGCACCAGAGGGGAGGTATCAACACTGCAGCACTAAATCCAGTGTACATGGATGTATGGACTCAGGTAGCTATGCCCTGCATTCATTCATGCAACATAGCATCCATTAAGTTGGTCAAAGTCTGCTGTCACAAACATCAACATTAAGCTAAAACTAAGTATATCTAACTTTTTTCTTTCTTTATTTTTTTAATAGTTAAAAAAGCCCCAAAACCTCCAGGACTAAACCCAGGTAAATCAAAGAGATTAAGAACCGGATTGTGAAAGCTCATAGAATCATAGCACAGCCCAGGCTGGAAGGGACCCCCAAAGCTCATCCAGTCTGACCTCCCTGCAGTCAGCAGGGACAGCCCCAGATAGATCAGGTTGCCCAGAGCCCTGTCCAGCCTCACCTTCAATATCCCCAGGGAAGGAGCTTCAACCACCTCCCTGGGTAACCTGTTCTAGTGTTCCACCACCCTCATGGTGCAGAACTTGTTCCTAACATCCAATCTCAATCTGCTCTGCTCTACTTTGAAGCCATTGTCCCTGGTCCTGTCCCTGCAGGCCTTTGCAAACAGTCTCTCTCCAGCCCTCCTGTAGCCCCCTTCAGGTACTGGCAGGCTGCTATTAGGTCTCCCTGGAGCCTCTTCTTCTCCAGCTCAACACCCCCAGCTCCCTCAGCCTGTCCTTGCAGCAGAGCTGCTCCAACCCCCTGAGAATTTTTGTGGCCTCCTCTGGACCCTCTCCACCAGGTCCATGTCCTTCCTGTATTGAGGCCTCCAGACCTGCACACAGCACTGCAGGTGAGGTCTCAGCAGAGCAGAGCAAAGTGGCAGAATCACCTCTCAGGCTCTGCTGGCAATGCTGCTTTGGATGCAGCCCAGGCTGTGATTTGCCTTCTGTGCTGCAAGCTCACCCTGCCTGCTCCTGTCCAGCTTCTCCTCCATCAGACCCCCAAGTCCTTTTCCTCAGGGCTGCTTTCTGACACCTCCTCCTCCAGCCTGTATTGATAATGAAGATTGTTCCTGCCCAGGTGCAGATCCCTGTACTTGCTCTTGTTGAACCTCCTGAGGCTCAACTGGGCACCAGCTCTTCAGGCTGTTAGGGTTGATAAAGCAGCAGAGCACTTCGGTGAGAAGCAGAAGCAAAAGTTTGAAATGCTGCAGGCAGAATGGTGCAGCTGGGGATCTGTTGCCACTGCCACTGTTAAGTGTGTTTAAATCTCAGGAGCACTTGTTGCCAGGGCATCCATCATCCTATTTTCCTGCAGATGTAGTTGTACTGACATGGCTGACACCAGAGTATCCTCCTTCATTCTTCTTTAATTTTAAACCATTATTAATTTTCAGTGGGAAATCAATCCAAGCAGGCATGTCTTGCACACTTGTCTTGGAAGCCAGATTTCTTTCTCTGCATGGATTTTGGTCTCTAGGTGTGTAGAGAGTTAGCTATCAAATGCAAACTCGAAGCAGCATGTGCCTGCTTTACTTCTTGCTGAAGCTTTTCCTTTTGTAATGAAATCCATCTCTCTGCCTGATGGGGGTTCCAGCATTGCCACTGGCAAATGTGGACCTCCACAGTGAGAGTGGCAGTGTACCAAGGTCTCGCTCTGTGCATGACTTCAGCTAAGCACAACTTGGGCAAAAGGTAGAATTGCATCAAACCAGGGAAGAGAAATCGAACAGAAGTGACTCTGACTGAAGGTTAAATAGGCATAATCTGTATCTTAACAGCTTTGCACAGTGTTTCTCAGCTGCACAGGCAATGTGCCCTGGTGGCCAGGAGCCTGAAGGTGACCTCATCATGTTGATAACTATGTGCAGGGTGTGCCCAGAGGCTGGAGCCAGGCTCTGCTGGGGGATGCCCAATGCCAGCACAAGGGGCAGTGGTGGAAGCTGAGGCAGAGGAAGTGCCATGGAAACAGGAAGAAGAATTTTTTCCCTGTGAGGGTGACAGAGCCCTGGAGCAGGCTGCCAGGGGGGTGTGGAGTCTCCCTCTCTGGAGATATTCCAACCCCACCTGGCTGTGTTCCTGTGTGATCTGCGCTAGGTGCTCCTGCTCTGGCAGGGGGATTGGGCTGGATGATCCCTTGAGGTTCCTTCCAGCTCCTAACATTCTGTGATTCTGTGATTCTGTTTCCCTTCACAGTGCATCCAAGCACAAGCCATCCCCTTCCATCTGACATCCTACATGCTAAAACTTTTTGTTACTTCTTCTAACTCAGAATGTCAAAGGCAATCTCCGGTTTTGCCAGTGGCAGCTGTTTGGTTATTGGCTGAGTTTAGCTGGAGCTGAGCTTGAGTGATTGTTTTGTGTTGAGGTGCTTTCATTAATAAAACTAATTGTCAGGGGTTAACCCCAGTGCTTTCTAGTTTACTTTTTCTTTTCCTCACCCTTTTCTTCCTCCTCCTCCTCCTCTTTCCTTCTCCCCCACTGGCAGGAGAGTAATACCAGAAAATGGAGAACTTTAGTTGAGTTGCACCACATTATTTACTACTCTACTGCAGATATATATATATGTATATATATATATAGTTTCACAGAAAGGGTTGTGAGGCACTGGAGTAGCTGCCCAGGGAGGTGGCTGAATCACCATCCCTGGAGGTGTTTAAGAGCTGTCTAGATCTGGTCCTTGGGGACATGGTGTAGTGACAGACTTGGTGGACTGAGCAAAGTGGCTGGGGTGGATGATGTCAGAGGTCCTTTCCAGCCTGGATGATTCTGTGATATCAGATTGCACCTAAAGAGACATGGGAAAGGAAAAACAAAAAGGAAAATACCCAACTGAAACTGGTACAGGACAACTGGAGAGAGAGTACACTGGAGCCTTGGATCAGGCTGCCCAGAGAGGTTGTGGAGTCTCCTTCTCTGGAGACTTTCCAAACCCCCTTGGATGCATTCCTGTGTGAACCACTCTAAGTGATCCTGCTCTGTCAGTGGGGTTAGGCTGGATGATATGTGGTCCCTTCCAACCTCTAATGTACTGTGGTACTGTGATACTGTGTGAGTGAGTTCAGCCCCCAACCCCTTGACTCCAACAGCATCTCACCAGTGTTCCAGATTTCAGCCAGCTCTCCTCAGAATGGTGCAGGGATAGATATCACAGAATCACAGAATCAACCAGGTTGGAAAAGACCTCAGAGACCATCAAGTCCAACCTAGTACCTAATACCTAACACCTCCTGACAACTGCACCATGGCTCCACGTGCCACATCCAACCCCCACCTGGCTATAACCTCCCTTCAGGGAGTTGTAGAGAGCAAGAAGGTCTCCCCTGAGCCTCCTCTTCTCCAGGCTAAGCAACCCCAGCTCCCTCAGCCTCTCCTCACAGGGCTGTGCTCCAGACCCCTCCCCAGCTTTGTTGCCCTTCTCTGGACACGTTCAGTACGATGTGGCTCAAACCATTGCACTGATATTTGTGAGCTGTTGCTCCAGTGTGCTGTAACTTGCAGCCTATCATTCCAAAAGCATCCTTCTTGTGCAAAACTCAAATGCAAACTGACAGCTCTTAACACAGCCCTTTCCCAGGAATTGTCACTTGGTGAATCTTCTTAGCTGCAGAAATTTAGGGAGTCGAGTTTTTGACAGAAATTTCCTGATCTTGTTGCAAAAGAGCCTGCAAATGTAATGATGTGGACATAAGCAGCATGTGAATAACCACGCTTCTCTTTCTACAGGAAGACAGTTCTTTGTGGTGGGTTGAAATCAATCCCCAACTAATTTGAAGGAATTACCCCCCACCCCCCACCCCCCAAATGAAATTGCCCAACTAGCTCAGAAGGTTTTGAATAGAATAAAATAAAATAAACCAGGTTGGAAGAGACCTTCAAGATCATCGTGTCCAACCCATCAGCCAACACCACCTAATCAACTAAACCACGGCACCAAGTCACCTCCTGAACACCTCCAATGAAGGTGACTCCACCACCTCCCCAGGCAGCACATTCCCATGGGCAATCACTCTCTCTGTGTAGAACTTCTTCCTTACCTCCAGCCTAAACCTCCCCTGGTGCAGCCTGAGACTGTGTCCTCTTGTTCTGGTGCTGGTTGCCTGGGAGAAGAGACCAACCTCTGCCTGTCTACAACCTCCCTTCAGGGAGTTGTAGAGAGCAAGAAGGTCACCCCTGAGCCTCCTCTTCTCCAGGCTAAGCAACCCCAGCTCCCTCAGCCTCTCCTCACAGGGCTGTGTTCCAAACCCCTCCCCAGCTTTGTTGCCCCTCTCTGGACACCTTCCAGCAAGTCAACATCCTTCCTAAACTGAGGGGCCCAGAACTGGACACAGGACTCCAGGTGTGGCCTAACCAGTGCACTGTACAGGGGCAGTAGCCAGTGGAAGCCAGTGAAGCTCTATTCAAAAGCAAACTACAATCTAGAAATATGGAATGCAATGAATATGCACAAAACATCCAATAGATGGACAATAGAGAGATATTGACCATTTATCAGCAACACAGAAACTCCTCAGACCCCCTTGGACACATCCAGGGGGCCTGTTCACCTCCTCCCCCACTCCCTCCGTCCTTCCTGTTACCTCACACAGAAAGCCATGGGAGAGAGGGAGAAGTTACAAGCAGAATGGAAGGAAAGAGAGCAAGATCTGTTTCTACCTCTACTCTATATCCCATTATCAACCCAATGAATTCTATAGCCCTTAGCATTGTTTTCCTATTACATCCGATGGTCATTTATTTTCCTTTCAGTCTTTGTGGTCAGGATCTGGGCTAAAGTTCCCCCTTCAAACGGTAACACTCTCACAGAAATCATCAAAAAACTACATGAGGTGTAGGCATTTCCTGCTGCTGCTGACAGGTTGATGACTGCTTAACCAGCTCCTGCAAATCTTTGCTCCTTATCTGCTCATAATTACGCAGTGGCTTGTGTGCTCTAAAGCCTTGAACTCCAGCCTGTTGCAGGCAAAGGCAAGGGAACACAAAACGTTCTCTTTTCTCTCAGCCTGAGAGCTGTGGTTTTTAAAACCTGAAACATCCTGCATATGAAATGCAGAATGGGAATTATGGCTTACTTTAAAAAGCTATCATGGCCTAGATCTTCCCTCTTCTTTCATGCTGCCGTGTGCTGTTCTGGCAGATAGGAGCAGCAGGGCAGCTGGCACAGCTTACTGCCCAGGGAGTGTGCTGGAGGGAAGAAAATCCCTCGGTGGCGTTGTGCCAGGAGAGCTATCTTATTTCGCTCCTCTTTGGAGCCTGCAGTATGAAAGACATGTCAGAGGACACCTTGGGGAGCAGAGGGAGAGGGAGAAACATGGCTAGAGCAAATCCCGGCTTCTGGAAGGGCTTTGTTTACTCTATCGCGCTTGAGCGTGACTTGGAGCAGCCTTGAGGTGGCTCCAATTCATGATCTGATGACATAAAGAAAAGGGGAAGGTCAAAGTATGATGACCAGTGCATCAAGAGGATGAGTGCAAGATCCAAAGTGGAACATTCATCTGGAATTTATTGCAGCAGGGGGAGAAAGACAACATGAACCAGCTGTGAAGGTGAAAATAATACAATTCGAGATACAAAGTTTGCAAGAGAAAAGAGCAGACTATATTTAGAATGGAATGGAATGGAATGGAATGGAATGGAATGGAATAGAATAGAATAGAATAGAATAGAATAGAATAGAATAGAATAGAATAGACCATGGCACCAAGCACCCCATCAAGTCTCCTCTTGAACACCTCCAGTGATGGTGACTCCACCACCTCCCTGGGCAGCCCATTCCAATGGGCAATCACTCTCTCTGTGTAGAATTTCTTCCTAACCTCCACCCTAAACCTCCTCTGGTGCAGCCTGAGACTGTGTCCTCTTGTTCTGGTGCTGGCTGCCTGGGAGAAGAGACCAACCTCTGCCTGGCTACAACCTCCTTCAGGGAGTTGTAGAGAGCAAGAAGGTCACCCCTGAGTCTCCTCCTCTCCAGGCTAAGCAACCCCAGCTCCCTCAGCCTCTCCTCATAGGGCTGTGTTCCAAACCCCTCACCAACTTCGTTGCCCTTCTCTGGACACCTTCCAGCAAGTCAACCTCCTTCCTAAACTGAGGGGCCCAGAACTGGACACAGGACTCAAGGTGTGGCCTAACCAGTGCAGTGTACAGGGGCAGAATGACCTCCCTGCTCCTGCTGGCCACACTGTTCCTGATGCAGGCCAGGATGCCATTGGCCCTCCTGGCCCCCTGGGCACACTGCAGGCTCATGTTCAGCCTACCATTGACCAGCACCCTCAGGTCCCTCTCTGCCTGGCTGCTCTCAGCCACTCTGACCCCAGCCTGTAGCACTGCATGGGGTAGCCAGGCAGAGGTTGGTCTCTTCTCCCAGGCAGGCAGCACCAGAACAAGAGGACACAGTCTCAAGCTGCGCCAGGGGAGGTTTAGACTGGATGTTAGGAGGAAGTTCTATGCAGAGAGAGTGATTGCCCATTGGAATGGGCTGCCTGGGGAGGTGGTGGAGTCACCATCATTGGAGGTATTCAGGAGGAGACTTGATGGGTTGCTTGGTGCCATGGTTTAGTTGTTTGGGTGGGTTGGATTGGTTGATAGGTTGGACACGATGATCTCAAAGGTCTCTTCCAACCTGATTTATTGTATTGTTGCTGTGGCCAATGTGCAGGACTTCCATCCCTGCTCCTCAGTGCAAACTGGGGATGCAGCTCAGTTCAGGAATACCTCTTCAAATGGGCTGGATGAGAAGAGGAAGGCTGTGTGATTTCTCCTGTCAAGCAGCCTGATTTATGAAGCGTGTGCAACAAGAATGGGCAGAATTGCCCTTAATCTCACAGGAATCCTACCCCTGCACTCGTTGGTATATTTTCAATTTCAGAGCAAGAGGATATTGAGCAGTATTGAAAAGCTAAATTTCAACACAGCTTCAGAAAGAAAGGGTCAAGATTGCAGCCAGATGATCTGTCTGAATTTAGTTGCCAAGGCAACAGTTGCAGACTCTTATGAAGCTCGACAGAAATTTTCCTGTAAGTTGCCTGCATTTGTGTAAGTGCAAGGTGTGCCAGAAAATACCACTCTGGGGATTGTAGAACTTGAGCCTTTGAAAGGCAGCAATGCCAGATTGAAAACTGCCTTCTATCAGTTGTCCATTACCTTTTCAAATATCATTGTGTTCTCAACCAGTTATTCCCCCTTGGGTCATGCAGTATATTCTCAGAAGTCACACAGTCACAGAGTGTTAGAGGCTGGAAGGGACATCTAGAGATCATCAAGTCCAAGCCCAAGCCCAAGCCCTCTGCCAGAGCAGCTTCACCCAGGGCAGTCTGCACAGGAATGCATCCAGGGGGGTTTGGAAAGGCTCCAGAGAAGGAGACTCCACAACCTCTCTGGGCAGCCTGCTCCAGGGCTCTGCCACCCTCACTGCAAAGAAGTTTCTCCTCATCTTGAGCTGAAACCTTCTCTGGTCAAGTTTGTCTCCATTGTTCCTTGGCTTATTGCTGTGCACCACCCAAAAGAGCTTGGCCCCCTCCCCTTGACCCCCAGCCCTCAGCTGTTGATAGACATTGATCAGATCCCCTCTCAGCCTTCTCTTCTCCAGACTCAACAGCCCCAGGGCTCTCAGTCTCTCTCCACAGGGGAGGTGCTCAAGTCCCCTAATCAGGGTGAGGAAACTGTCAGTTGTTCAGTTTATGTCCTTGTGCTTTTTCACTTTCCTGATGTGTATCTGCACTTTGTATGCAGTGCAAATCATTGTACCTTCTCTCTAAATACTCTGCATCATCCTTATCAGTGTTGCAGTGTGAATGTTTTATTAGAGAGCCATCGTGGTCTTGAAGTGCTGCATCAACTTTAATGAATTTATCCTAATCATATCCAAAGGGAAGTTATTGCTTGAGCTCTGTTTTGTGAGTACACAATCGACTCATGAGGAAATTATGACCAAAACTGTGGAGCAAGAGCTTGTTTGAAGAGCCAGGGTGTGAATGTGCATCAGTAGCGAGCTTTCAGGGCAGCCTTGCCCTCCAGAAGAGCACATCTGGAAGTATGGCCTCAGGTGTTGCCCACTGAGCAGGCAGGAAACGAGACAGTCACAATTAGTAGCCATCTGTGAAATGCTTGCCCAGCATCACCCTGGAGCCTCGTGGCAGAGCTGAGGGTGGAATCCAGCTCTCCAGAGTAACATTCAGTTGTCTTCATCATCAAGCCCTCATTTCTCTTCTGGCTGTCTCCTACTTGATCTATTAAACCCATGCAGCAATCCTGGCAACAAACGAGGCATGGAGCACAACTTCCAGCACTCAGCCTTGGCTCACCTATCTCGTATGGCTCCACAACACACTCCTCCAGTTCTGGTGCCCCCACTGTAAGAGGGACATAGATCTGCTGGAACAAGCCCAGAGGAAGGCCACAAAGATGGTCCAGGGGCTGAAACACCTCTGCTATGAGGATAGGCTGAGGGGACTGGGATTTTTCAGCCTGGAGAAGAGGAGACTCTAGGGGAGAACCTTAGAGCTGCCTTCCAAGATCTAAAGAGATCCTACAGGAAGGCTGCAGAGGGACTTTGCAAGAGTGTCCACTGACAGGACAAGGGAAATGGATTAAATGGAAGGAGAATAGGTTTAGATTGGCTCTTAGGAAGAAATTCTTCACTAGGAGGGTGTCAAGACTCTGGAATGGATTGTCCAGAGAGGCTGTGGATGCCCCTGGCTGGAGCTGTTGAAGGCCAGGTTGGATGAGGTCTTGAGTGAGCTGGGATAGTTAAGAGGTGTCCCTGCCCAGGGAGGTTGGATTGGATGATCTCTAAGGTCTCTTCCAGCCTAAAATGTTCTATAATTCTATGATTAAAAGCTGATAGTGTAGAGGTCTGAATGCAGGCATTTGGCTTAGGTTTTGAGTACTTGGTGTTGCATCCTTAACACTCTTTATAGTGCACGTGTTTGGGATACAAAATGTTTTATCCATGTGTGCATTGGTGTGCTGGGGCATTCCAATCCTTTCTGCAATGATGTCAGCTCTTTCTGAACTCTTACACAGCCTTGACCTATGTTCAAATTGCTAGGTACTAGAAGGCTTGCAGGTGAAGAATTTGGGAAGAAGGGAGCTGGGGTTCTTTACATTGGAGAAAATAGAATAGAATAGAATAGAATAGAATAGAATAGAATAGAATAGAATAGAATAGAATAGAATAGAATAAACCAGGTTGGAAGAGACCTCCAAGACCATCGTGTCCAACCTCTCAACCAATCCAGCCCACCTAAACAACTAAACCATTGCACCAAGCACCCCATCAAGTCTCCTCCTGAACACCTCCAGTGATGGTGACTCCACCACCTCCCTGGGCAGCCCATTCCAATGGGCAATCACTCTCTCTGTGTAGAACTTCCTCCTTACCTCCAGCCTAAACCTGCCCTGGCACAGCCTGAGACTGTGTCCTCTTGTTCTGGTACTGGCTGCCTGGGAGAAGTGACCAATCTCTGCCTGTCTACAACCTCCTTCAGGGAGTTGGAGAGAGCAAGAAGGTCACCCCTGAGTCTCCTCTTCTCCAGGCTAAGCAACCCCAGCTCCCTCAGCCTCTCCTCATAGGGCTTGTCTTCCAAACCTCTCCCCAGCTTTGTTGCCCTTCTCTGGACACCTTCCAGCAAGTCAACCTCCTTCCTAAACTGAGGGGCCCAGAACTGGACACAGCACTCAAGCAGTGGCGTAACCAGTGCACTGTACAGGGGCAGAATGACCTCCCTGCTCCTGCTGGCCACACTCTTCCTGATGCAGGCCAGGATGCCATTGGCCCTCTTGGCTGCCTGGGCACACTGCAGGCTCATGTTAAGCCTCCCATCGACCAGCACCCCCAGGTCCCTCTCTGCCTGGCTGCTCTCAGCCACTCTGACCCCAGCCTGTAGCACTGCCTGGGGTTGCTGTGGCCAATGTGCAGAACCTGGCACTTGGATGTGTTCAATCTCCTGCCCTTGGCCTCTGCCCATCTGTCCAGCCTGTCCAGGTCCCTCTGCAAAGCCTCTCTGCCCTCCAGCAGATCAACTCCTGCCCCCAGCTTGGTGTTGTCTGCAAATTTACTGCTGATGGACTCAATGCCCTCATCCAGATCATCAATAAAGATGTCAAGGAGCATGGGGCCCAGCACTGATCCTTGGGGCACACCACTAGTGACTGGCCGCCAGCTGGCTGTGGCACCATTCACCACCACTCTCTGGGCTCAGCCTCCAGCCAGTTCCTAACCCAACGCAGTGTGCTCCCATCCAAGCCATGGGCTGACAGCTTGGCTGTCAGTTTGCTGTGGGGGACAGTGTCAAAGGCCTTGCTGAGGTCTTGCTGAGGAGGCTCAGGGGAGACCTTATTGCTGTCTCTATTGCTGTACCTGAAGGGAGGTTGTAGCCAGGTGGGGGTGTTCTCTTCTCCCAGGCTACCAGCACCAGAGCAAGAGGACAGAGTCTCAAGCTGCACCAGGGGAGGTTCAGGCTGCATGTGAGGAAGAAATTCTACCCAGACAGAGAGATTGGCCATTGGAATGTGCTGCCCAGGGAGGGGGTGGTGTCACAGTCCCTGGAAGTGTTTAAAAACAGCCTGGATTAGGCACTCAGTGCCATGGTTTACTTGATTGGATGGTGCTGGGTGATAGGTTGGGCTTGGTGATATTGTAGGTCTTCCATCCTGGTCAATTCTGTGATTCTGTGATTAGTAATAGTATTAGTAATATTAGTATTACTAGTATTACTATTAGATTGTGGCAAGCACAAATACAGGCTGAGCGATGAGTGACTTGAGAGCAGTTCTGCAGAGAGGA
Organism: Colaptes auratus; assembly: GCA_015227895.2. Classification (NCBI taxonomy): domain Eukaryota; kingdom Metazoa; phylum Chordata; class Aves; order Piciformes; family Picidae; genus Colaptes; species Colaptes auratus. The sequence goes on along the minus strand of CM037643.1, from coordinate 43,284,109 downwards.
ACTTGGAATTGTTGGTGGATGAAAAACTGAATATGAGCTAGCAATGCGCTCTTGCAGCTCAGAAAGCTGCTCACATCCTGGGCTGCATCAAGAGGGCCATGGCTGCAGGTCAAGGGAACTGATTATCTCCCTCTACTCCCTTCTCATATGACCTGCAGCTGGAAGAGTCTGTTTAGCTCTGGGTGGCGTAGCACAGGAAGGACATGGCCCTGTTGGAGTGGGACCAGGGCATCACCGTGAAGGTGAGCAGGGGCTGGAGCACCTTCCCTTGTGAGGACAGGCTGAGGCAGTGGGGGTTGTTCAACCTGAAGAAAAGAGGCTCTGGCAAGATTTCACCCTGGTCTTCCAATACTTCAAGGGGTTCTACAAGAAAGATGAGGGAGTCTTTTTCAGGGAGTGGAGTGAAAAGGTGAGGGACTACAGTGGTGAACCAAAAAAGGGTAGATTTAGATTGGATACTAGGAAGAGACTCTTCACTGTTAGGGTACTGAGGCTCTGGAGCAGGCTACAAAAATAGGTTGTGGATGCCCCATCCTTGGAAGTATTTGAGGCCAGGTTAGATGAGGCTTTGGCACCCTGGTCTACTAGGAGGTGAGGGGCCTATGGCAGGGGAGTTGAAACAAGGTGATGATGATTAAGGTCCCTTCCAACGCAAACCATTCTGTGACTCTATGATATCTAGAGTGTAATATTAGGCTTTGACTTGAGAATGGAAGCTAGGAGTTCATACTCCAGAAAATGCTGATCAAAAAGAGCAAGGAAATCAATATAGAATCATGGAAATATAGAACTGTCGGGGTTGGAAGGGACCTCAAGGATCAGCCAGTCCCAACCCCCCTGCCATGGGCAGGGACACCTCACACTGCAGCAGGTTGCTCACAGCCACATCCAGCCTGGCTGCAAACACCTCCAGGCATGAGGCTGCCACCACCTCCCTGGACAACCCATTCCAGGGCCTCACCACCCTCATGGGGAACAACTTCTTCCTAACATCCAACCTGAATCTACCCATTTCTAGTTTTGCTCCATCCCCCCCAGTCCTATCACTCCCTGACACCCTCAGAAGTCCCTCCCCAGCTTTCTTGTAGCCCCCTTCAGATCCTGGAAGGCCACAATTAGGTCTCCTCAGAGCCTTCTCTTCTCCAGACTGAACAGCCCCAACTCCCTCAGTCTGTCCTCATAGCAGAGCAGCTCCAGCCCTCTGCTCATCCTCATGGCCCTTCTCTGGACACTTCCAGCACCTCCAGATCCTTCCTGGAACAGAGGCTCCAGAACTGGACACAGAGCTCCAGCTGTGGTCTCAGCAGAGTGGAGCAGAGGGGGCAGAATCCCCTCCCTGGCCCTGCTGGCCACACTTCTCTTGCTGCAGCCCAGGCTCTGCTTGGCTCTCTGGGCTGCAAGTGCTCACTGCTGGCTCCTGTTGAGCTTCTCATCCCCAGCTCCTTTTCTTCAGGGCTGCTCTCAAGCCAGTCCCTGCCCAGCCTATATTGCTGCCTGGGATCACCCTGACCCAGCTGCAGGACCTTGCACTTGGTCTTGTTGAACCTCATGAGCTTGGCTTGGGCCCAGCTCTGCAGCCTGTCCAGGTCCCTCTGGATGGATCCTTTCTCTCCAATGTGTCTGGTGTCTTGGGGAGTGAATTCAGAAGAGAATGCCAAATTGATAGCACCAAGGAAAAAATGTTTCAAACCCAGCTGAATACTGAATTCTTCTGCTAAATACCTGGAAGGGAGCTCAAGTATGGAAAGTTTTGTGTTGTTTGTTTGAAGCATGCCTTGGTTTCACAGGTTGACTCTTTTACATTGAGACAATTTGCTCTGTTTTAGTGCCCATTAAGCATCATTAAGTTCTGGAGACAAGAGAAAAAGATGTGGGATTTTGGTCTCCTTCATGTTTCCCCAAGGACCTGATAATAACAGCATCTGTGTGGAGAAAATTTTGGACAAGCAGCTTGAATGTGAGCCACTCAGACCCCTGCTTAACCTGAATCAGTGTGCCACATGCATTTTGATGAAGAGTTACAACTTGGAAACATCCCTGGGGTTTTTCCAGTCAAGAAGGTGTTCAGAACTATGAAGTTTTCTGGAAGTCACAGAATTGTTTATGTTGGGAAGGTCTGTTAAGATCATCAAGTCCAATGTTCTTTACCATGAGGGTGCTGAAACACTGCAGCAGGTTGCCCGGGAGGTAGATGAGGCCCCATCCCTGGAGCTATTCAAGGTCAGGCTAGGCAAGGCTCTGAGCAACCTGATCTAGTGGAGGATAGAATCACAGAATAGAATCACAGAATCAACCAGGTTGGAAAAGACCTCAGAGATCATCAAGTCCAACCTATAACCTAATCCCTAACACCTCCTGATAACTAAACCATGGCTCTAAGTGCCACAGCCAAGCCTTTTTTAGACTTCAGTGAGGCCAGCTTGACTGCTTAGATAAACTATGAGAAAGCCCCAAGCCCAGCTGTCTGTGTGCCACATGATACCTACAGGCTGGAGATCTCTGCTAAGGAGCCTTTGAGGGCAGCAAGAAGCAGTGGTGGTACTGTGGTGGTTTGACCCCAACTAGGGGGCCAAATGCCCACCAAAGCTGCTCTATCACTCCCCTTCTTAGTTGGAGAGGGGAGGGGAAAAGCTAACAACAGCCAGCAGTAAGATAGAAGCAGTTTGATGATGATGCTAAGCAAAGCAGCAGACACAGGGAAGTGAAAGCAGAGAGAGCTGTTGGTCTCTGCTGCCCAGCAGCAGGACGCTGGGCGGTCTCGGGCCGCAGGGCTCTCTGTGCTTGGTGGTTCCTCTGGAGCACAGACACCATGGATGCATCCCCCCCAAGCTTCCTTCTTTCACTTCATTCTTCTATCTGAGCTGACATCATCTGGATGGAATACCCCTCTGGCCAGTCTGGCTCAGCTGGACCAGCTGTGTGCCTTTAGTGTACGCTTGGGGTGGGGAAATGTTGGAAAAGCACAGCCTGGGTGCTCAGCTCAGCAGCAGCCAAACCCCTGCTGTGTGATCAACACTCAGCTACAGCACTGCAAAACACAGCACCAGAAAGATGCTTTGAGGAAAATGAACTCCAGCTCACCCCAAAACCAATACTGGTACACAAGGAGTAGATCTGAGTTCAGAATATGGGGGTCAGGGCAGAGTCATAGATGAGTGACTCAACGAGCTGAGAGCTAGACTGAAGGAAGCCATCATGGGCTCCAGGTAGAGAAGCAATCTCCAAAGTACTCTAGTCTGCAGAGTCTACATCCTGCCTTTAGGGCTCTTCTGGACTCAAGAGTTTTCTGTCACTGCAACCAGGCAAAGGCAGCTCTTGATCTTTTCTAGCATCTGTGCAAACAACACTGCTTGATGATTTCTTGTCACTGGCTGGTCACTGCACTTGTGGTGTGATAAAGCACACCAGCAGGCTTCAGCTGGGATTGCAGCTGAACCCAAGTCCTGTGACCACCTCCTCAGCTGCTGACACCTACTGTGTGCTCATTGCTGCACTAAGGCAGTCGTTATTTTCAGTTATCCAGAGCCAAGGCAGCAGGATGCTTATGGCTGCCTAAGGCCTACAACAGAGAGCAAAATGGTGACAGCTCATGGTTAGCTATGGTTCATTACCAGTGCAGTCAGTGGTGGAAGTCATAGTATCATAGTTTCAGTCAGGGTTGGAAGGGACCACAAGGATCAGCTAGTTCCAACCCCCCTGCCATGGGCAGGGACACCCTGCATTAGATCAGGCTGGCCAGAGCCTCATCCAGCCTGGCCTTAAACACCTCCAGGGACAGGGCCTCAACCACCTCCCTGGACAACCCATTCCAGGGCTTCACCACTCTCATGGGGAAGAACTTCCTCCTCATCTCCAGCCTGAATCTCCCCACCTCCAGCTTCATTCCATTCCCCCTAGTCCTATCACTCCCTGATAGCCTGAAAAGTCCCTCCCCAGCCTTCTTGTAGCCCCCTTCAGATCCTGGAAGGCCACAATGAGGTCACCTGGGAGCCTTCTCTTCTCCAGACTGAACAGCCCCAACTCCTTCAGTCTGTCCTCACAGGAGAGGTGCTCCAGCCCTCTGCTCATCCTCGTGGCCCTTCTCTGGACACCTTCCAGCACCTCCAGATCCCTCTTGGAATAGGGGCTGCAGAACTGGAGGCAGTACTCCAGGTGGGGTCTCCCCAGGGCTGAGTAGAGGGGGAGAATCCCCTCCCTTGCCCTGCTGGCCACACTTCTCTTGCTGCAGCCCAGGGTCTGATTGGCTTTCCGGGCTGCAAGTGCACACTGAGAGCTCCTGGGGAGCTTCTCCTCCCCCAGCACCCCCAAGTCTCTCTCCTCAGGGCTGCTCTCCAGCCAGTCCCTGCCCAGCCTGGATTTGTGCCTGGGATTGCCTCCACCCAGATGCAGGACCCTGCCCTTGGTCCTGTTGAAGCTCCTGAGGTTGGCTTGTGCCCACCTCTCCAGCCTGTCCAGGTCCCTCTGGATGGATCCCTTCCCTCCAGCCTGTCTGCTGCACCACACAGCTTGGTGTCATCAGCAACCTTGCTGAGGGTGCACTCACTGCCACTGCCCATGGCACCCACAAAGATGTTGAACAAGACAGGTCCCAGGACTGACCCCTGAGGGACTCTGCTTGTCCCTGGCCTCCACTGGGACATGGACCCATTGACAGCCACTCTTTGGGTGCAGCCATCAAGCCAGTTCTGTATCCATCTAGTGGTCACCCATCACACCCATGTGTCACCAGCCTGGAGACCAGGATGTGGTGTGGGACAGTGCCGAAGCCATGATCCAAGTCAGAACTTGACACAACAGTTCCTGTTGCTCTCTTCTATCTACTAAATATAGTAAGCTGAAAAGAGCTTGCTTTTTCCCCCTCATGTCTCACAGGCTGAGCTGAACCTGCTGCTGCTATCCACACCGTGCTGCAGCCATGCCAGCTTCAAAAATCAAACTTCTAACTGGAGCAAAGTATTGTGGGGCTTGAAGTTCAGATTGCACCATGGGGGCTTCCTCTTCTGGTTGCTGCTTCTGGGTTCCATGTTCTTGGGTGTTGGCTCTTTTTTGCAGGCATGACAGTGGAAGGGGTGGGAGTCAGGTAGCTGCTGGGGTTGGGCTTCTGGTTTATGCTGGGTTGGATTTTTTCCCTGTATTTCACTGTGCTGCTTCTGCAAATAGGCTAAGATAAGGCACTGTACTACTATTATTACTATGATGATGATGATGATGATGATGATGATAGGATGGTGATGCATATGAGACTGTGCATATCATTAGATTTTCTCAGTTGCACCCTGTGACAGGACAAGGGGCAATGGATAGATACTGCAGCACAGGAGCTTCCACCTCAACATGAGGAGGAACTCCTTCACTGTGAGGGTCTCAGAGCCCTGGAGCAGGCTGCCCAGAGAGGTTCTGGAGTCTCCTTCTCTGGAGCCTTTCCAGCCCTGTCTGGATGTGTTCCTGTGTGACCTGTGCTGGAGTCTATGGTCCTGCTCTGGCTGGGGGGTTGGACAGCAAGATCTCCAGAGTCCCTTTCAATCCCTAACATCCTGTGAGCCTCCACAACCTCCACAATCCATTGCAGAGTTTTGCCACCCTCCTAGTGAATAATTTCTTCCTAAGGTTCAGTCTAAACCTATTCTCCTTCAATATAAATCTTTTTCCCCTTGTCCTGTCAGTGGACACTCTTGTAAAAAATCCCTCTGCAGCCTACCTGTAGGTTCCCCTCAGGGATTGGAAGGCAGTTATGAGGCCCTCCTGGAGTCTCCTCTTCTCCAGGCTGAACAACCCCAGCTCCCTTAGCCTATTGTAATAGCAGAGATGTTCCAGTCCCTGGATTATACCCAAGATAAAGCACTTTGGCTATTTCTGTTGTGTTCTTCTGTTTTACATCCAAGTGCCAGGTTCTGCACATTGGCCACAGCAACCCCAGGCAGTGCTGCAGGCTGGGGTCAGAGTGGCTGGAGAGCAACCAGGCAGAGAGGGACCTGGGGGTGCTGGTTGATGGGAGGCTGAACATGAGCCAGCAGTGTGCCCAGGCAGCCAAGAGGGCCAATGGCATCCTGGCCTGCATCAGGAAGAGTGTGGCCAGCAGGAGCAGGGAGGTCATTCTGCCCCTCTACACTGCACTGGTTAGGCCACACCTTGAGTCCTGTGTCCAGTTCTGGGCCCCTCAGTTTAGGAAGGAGGTTGACTTGCTGGAAGGTGTCCAGAGAAGGGCAACGAAGTTGGTGAGGGGTTTTAGAGCACAGCCCTGTGAGGAGAGGCTGAGGGAGCTGGGGTTGCTTAGCCTGGAGAAGAGGAGACTCAGGGGAGACCTTATTGCTCTCTACAACTCCCTGTAGGGAGGTTGTAGCCAGGCAGGGACTGGTCTCTTCTCCCAGGCAGCCAGCACCAGAACAAGAGGACACAGTCTCAAGCTGTGCCAGGGGAGGTTTAGGCTGGAGGTGAGAAGAAGTTCTACACAGAGAGAGTGATTGCCCATGGGAATGTGCTGCCCAGGGAGGTGGTTGGGTCACCGTCATTGGAGGTGTTCAGGAGGAGACTTGATGGGGTGCTTGGTGCCATGGTTTAGTTGATTGGGTGGGTTGGATAATAGGTTGGAGGTGATGATCTTGAAGGTCTCTTCCAACCTGGTTTATTCTATTCTATTCTGTTATGAAATGCTGTAAAGCCAGCTATAGATTGCCACCAGTCCTGGCCATCCACCAATCTTCAAAGTGTGTCTGCTGTGACTTCAGATGTTTGCACTGCACGTCTCTTCTGAGCTCCTAGGCTTCCCCAGAACTTCAGTTTCCCTGGATAGTGCTTAGTGGTGCCAGGAGAGTGCCTCATCTGTCCCCTGGGGATGAAACCTCGGGAGCAGCCACCCTCCAAAGCGTGTGCAGAGGGTGTGGACGACTCGCGCCTCACAGGGACCCACTTGGGATGGCCCAGTTCTGCCAACACCTCTCTGCAAAGGCCATATGGCATGGCCCATCATCCATCTCCTGCTGCTGCTGCTGGAATGCTTCCACACAGGCTCTGCTCAGGAGAGGGGCTCTGCCCAAAGCTCAGGGGCAAGATCTGTGCCTGCCTTTCCAAGCAGAGCGTGTACATGCAAAACAGTTTTAGCAGAGCTCTCCACACAGCCACGTGGAAGGTCAGGAAGGTCTATGGTGAGCTAATAACAACTGTTGATGCAGGTAATCCTCTTGCAGAAAAGGGCTAGAAGGGCTTTGACAAGGAGACTGCAGTCTGAAACAGGGAAGCACTTTTTTTTTGAGAGGAGGAGAAGAGAGAGGGAAAGGAAGCACAGCAGACTGTAGATGTGTGTCTTGGAAGAAAAGTGGTCAAACATACAATCAGAGAATCACAGAACTGTCAGGGTTGGAAGGGAGCTCAAGGATCAGCCAGTTCCACCCCTCCTGCCGTGGGCAGGGACACCTCACACTACAGCAGGTTGCTCAGAGCTCCATCTTGCATGTCTGCACAACTGCAAAGTTTCCTCAACCAAGTCCTTATACAGCCTCAGGCTGAGACACTCTGCCCAGAAAGAGGCTTTCCAACAGACTGCAGCATTTCTGTTTGTGGAGCAGCCGCTGCTGAAATGTCTTGGCCATAAACTCTCTAAAGTGGAAAGGGAGCTGAAAGGCCTCCCCAGAGCCTCCTCTTCTCCAGGCTCAACACCCCCAGCTCCCTCAGCCTGTCCTTGGAGCAAAGGTGCTCCAACCCCATGATCATTTTTGCGTCCCTCCCCTGGACCCTCTCCATCAGCTCCATGTCCTTCCTGTACTGAGGGCTTCAGACCTGCACACAGCACTCCCAGGTGAGGTCTCAGCAGAGCAGAGCAAAGTGGCAGAATCACTTCTCTGTCTCTGCTGGCAATGCTGCTTTGGATGCAGCCCAGGCTGTGATTTGCCTTCTGTGCTGCAAGCTCACCCTGCCTGCTCCTGTCCAGCTTCTCCTCCATCAGCACCCCCAAGTCCTTTTCCTCAGGGCTGCTTTCTGTCACCTCCTCTCCCAGCCAGTCCTGGCAGTGAGGATTGTTCATTGCTGCTGTTCAGAACATGCTGCAAGTTTAGATACTTGTGTTTTTAAAACGTGGTTCAGTTTCAGTCAGGTGCATTAGCAAAGGAAGTATAAAAATGAAACAAAGACTTATGAGCTGTGGTAAGACATGGAAAGACTTTCCCATCAGGCCCTTAAAAATATGTAACTGCACTTTTTATGGCAATACTGTACGTGCAGAGTGAGTTATAGCATATGGAGGGAGGCATGCAGAAGCTCTCAGGAATATTTACTTGAGCATTATGAGCAGACCAGTGAGTGGTGTGGAGTTCTGGTGGTTTAATGGCTTTTCCTATTACTGTAAAGCAGGTCAATGAAGGATGTTAGAAAAGGGTGTTCTGTAAAGGATGGAGAATAAATCTGATGGAGAGCAACTGAAGGAGCTGGGGATGGTTAGTGAGAAAAAGAGGAGGCTGAGGGGAGACCTCGTTGCTAGCTATAACTACCTCAAAGGATCTTGTAAAGAGATTGGTTCTGGTCTCTTCTCACAGGTAATTAGTGACAGAACAAGAGGGAATGACCTCAAGCTGCACCAGGGCAGGTTTAGACTGGACAGAAGGAAGAATTTTTCCCCATCAGGAGTGGTCAGGCATTGGGATGTGCTGCCCAGGGAGGTGGTGGAGTCCCCAAGCCTGGCTGTGTTTGAAGGTGGTTTGGATGTGGTGCTTGGGGCTATGGTTTAGGGGTGAGCCTTGTAGAGTAGGGTTCTGGGTTGGACTTGGTGACCCTGAGGGTCTGTTCCAACCTGAATGTTTCTGTGGTTCTGTGAATGTTGCAGTTGTGATTTTCATTGCTTCTACTAGGATAAATGGACAGACCTATGAGAATTTGTGCCTCTGACTTGTAGTGCTGTGGGTTTATTTACAAGTTTTTATTCTTAACCTATTTCTCCTAAGGCAGAGAAAGTTAGGACTGCTTCAGATACTAGTGTGTAGCATTATCTATCATTTCAATAGTACTTAAGCTGATTAATGGTACATTTATTATCTTTAAATTACTGATTTGGAGGTATTTCTCATGTTATTTGGTTCTCATAAGGGAAATACAGTGGACTGGATGATCTCTGGAGGTACCTTCCAACCCCTAACATCCTGTGATCCTGACATAAGATCCTGACCCTTTCTGGGGTGCTGGTGTAGTGCCAGAGGGAGTAACCCCTAATAATGAGGGTGATGAATGGTGTACAAACCCCACTGCAGCTCTAGCAATGAGACTCCAGCAAGGCAGAGAGTAGAGAATCTCAGAAGTCCTCTGGGACAGGCCTTTATTACTACTTTGTAGGATCCCCAGCATTACAGAGCCTCAGATTGTCCTTAACAGAAGAAGTCCCAGAAGAACATAACAGAAGAAATAGAAAACAGAGGTAGAAGTCCTGAGTATGTCCCTAGCTGCATGTCCTTAGTTGTATATTGTATTTAGGTGGGTTGGATTGGTTGATGGGTTGGTTGTGATGATCTTGAAGGTCTCTTCCAACCTGGTGGTGTATTGTATTGTATTGTATCACCCTCTCTGTATACTTGAAGTGATGGTTTAGTCATGAGGTGTTGGGTGATAGGTTGGACTTGATGATCTCTGAGGTCTTTTCCAACCTTGTTGAGTCTATGATTCAGTGGCACTGTTTGAGGCAACCAAAAATATCCCTAGCAGTATCCCTAAACCAAAGCCCTAGCCCCTGAATCTGTTTTGTAGCTCAGGGTGGCTGTTTATATTCTGTATGTATAGAATAGAATAGAATAGAATAGAATAGAATAGAATAGAATAGAATAGAATAGAATAGAATAGAATAGACCAGGTTGGAAAAGACATACAAGATCACCAAGTCCAACCTCTATCTATCCTAATCTAATCTAATCTAATCTAATCTAATCTAATCTAATCTAATCTAATCTAATCTAATCTAATCTATCCTATCCTATCCTATCCTATCCTATCCTATCCTATCCTATCCTATCCTATCCTATCCTATTCTATCTAACCTATCTAATCAACTAACCCATGGCACCAAGTGCCTCATCCAATCTCCTCCTAGACACCTCCAGGGATGGTGACTCCACCACCTCCCTGAGCAGCACATTCCAATGGCCAATCTCTCTTGCTGGGAAGAATTTCTTCCTAACATCCAGCCTAAACCTCCCCTGGCACAGCTTGAGACTGTGTCCTCTTGTTCTGTTGGTCCCTTGCCCAGTAAAACCCAACCACATCTGTAAGATAAAATCTTGTCCCAATGAGAGGTGCCAGCATGTCAAGGAGGTGGCTTCTGCAGCATGCTCCAATCACAGAGTGCAAACATGAGAATGTTGTTCTTGGCACACATGGAATGTGATTGTTTTGCCCTTTTACAGCATGCAATTGGTCAGCTAGAAAGTATTTCACAGTCCCATGCAATCTGCACATGTCCCAGCAGGGCAGTGGCAACAACAGAGTTGTTTTGCACACGCAGCTGTAAGAGGTACCAATGCTGTGTCTTGGGGCTGAAGAGAATAACGTCCACAGGTCAAGGAGCACTGGAGCCACATTAAGGAAGTAAATTGGCAGCCAGAAAATATTACTTGTGCCCTACCACACCGAGATGCAGCTCACAGAATCACAGGGGCTGGAAGGGACCTCAAGAAATCATCCAGTCCAAGCCCGCTGCCAGAGCAGGAGCACCTAGAGCAGATCACACAGGAACACATCCAGGTGGGGTTTGAATATCTCCAGAGAGGGAGGCTCCACAACCCCCTTGGGCAGCCTGCTCCAGGGCTCTGGCACCCTCACAGGAAAAAAATTTCTTCCTCCTGTTTCCATGGCACTTCCTCTGCCTCAGCTTCCACCACTGCCCCTTGTGCTGGCATTGGGCATCCCCCAGCAGAGCCTGGCTCCAGCCGCTGGTCATCCATCCAGTGACATATCAACATGAATGAGGTCACCCTCAGGCTCCTCCTCTCCAAGCTCCAGAGCCCTCAGCTCCCTCAGGCTCTCCTCATAAGGAAGGTGTTCCACTGCCTTCAGCATTTTAGTGACTCCCTAATAGATTCTCTCAAGCAGTTCCCTGAGGCCCTTCTTGAGCTCAGGGGCCCAGATGTGGCCTCACCAGGGCAGAGTAAGCAGAGAGGGAGAACCTCTCTGGACCTAAACTCAGCAGCTCCTGAATCTGTATGTGATTATGTCTTTGCCATGTGCTTGTTCTCCCTCAAGCTGCGGATTTGTAAGTCCCTGGCTTTTCAAGATCATTGCTTTCACCGTTGCCCCATTCCTCCATGAGAATGATTCTCTCAGTTCTTTAAGTTTCTAGCAGAAGTGTCAGGATGTTAGCTGCATCAGATGGGCTGGAAACTTAGCTTCATTTTCCCTAACATGCTCTTTTCCTTCTCTGTCTTAACACCTTTAAAGTCAGTGTTACTTATGTTCATTCATTTTTTTACTTCCTTTGGTTTGTCTTTGCTTAATTTATTTTTTTACTTCTTGTGGTTTCTCTTTCCCCTTGAGATCTACTTCTCCTTGCAGCTGATTTTGTGCTCAGTTTTCTGGGGTGTACACTAGCCTCACAGTATTGTCTTATGCTTTACTAATTAGAATCATAGAATCACAGCATTGCCAGGGCTGGAAGGGACCTCAAGGCTCAGCCAGTTCCAACCCCCCGCCATGGGCAGGGACACCTCACACTACAGCAGGTTGCTCACAGCCACATCCAGCCTGGCCTCAAAAGCCTCCAGGGATGAGGCTGCCACCACCTCCCTGGGCAGCCTGTGCCAGGCTCTCACCACCCTCATGGGGAACAACTTCTTCCTAACATCCAATCTGAATCTACCCATTTCTAGTTTTTCTCCTTTCTCCCCAGTCCTATCCCTCCCTGACACCCTCAAAAGTCCCTCCCCAGCTTTCTTGTAGCCCCCTTCAGATCCTGGAAGGCCACAATTAGGTCTCCTCAGAGCCTTCTCTTCTCCAGACTGAACAGCCCCAACTCCCTCAGTCTGTCTCCATGGCAGAGCAGCTCCAGCCCTCTGCTCATCCTCATGTCTCTTCTCTGGACACCTTCCAGCACCTCCAGATCCTTCCTGGAACAGAGGCTCCAGAACTGGACCCCGAGCTCCAGCTGTGGTCTCAGCAGAGTGGAGCAGAGGAGGAGAATCCCCTCCCTGGCCCTGCTGGCCACACTTCTCTTGCTGCAGCCCAGGCTCTGCTTGGCTCTCTGGGCTGCAAAGTGCTCACTGCTGGCTCCTGCTGAGCTTCTCCTCCCCCAGCACCCCCAAGGTCTTCTCTTCAGGGCTGCTCTCAAGCCAGTCTCTGCCCAGCCTATATCAGTGCTTGAGTTTGCCCTGACCCAGCTGCAGGACCTTGCACTTGGTCATATTGAACCTCATGAAGTGTCGATGGGCTCAACTCTGCAGCCTGTCCAGGTCCCTCTGGATGGATCCTTCCCTCCAGCTGTCTGCTGCACCACACAGCTTGGTGTCATCAGCAACCTTGCTGAGGCTGCACTCACTGCCACTGTCCATGGCACCAACAAAGATGTTGAACAAGCCTGGTCCCAGTACTGATCCCTGAGGGACTCCACTTGTCCCTGGCCTCCACTGGGCCATGGAGCCACTGCAGTCTGTTTTCTTTTTGCTTCCTTATGCTTAAAGTCAACAGAAACTCACAATGTAAGCAAAGGTGGCTTCTGTTGCTGTGCCTTTAATTAATGTCCACTTTATCCCCCTGACACTTTTGAAGCTCAGTCTTTTGATCAAATGCCAAATCAGAAGCTCTTTCTGCTTCAGAGCAAACTGAATCCTTTTCTCATGCTATGGTATGTAATCCTCACACTGTGATCTGGCTTGCCCACAGCTGTGGCCAGTTTCCTCTGCATCTGTTTTCCAGCATCCCCAGCACCAGCTAGCAGCAGCACCTCCACTGCCAGCAGGGCAGCAGGGTCCTGGCCACCCTTACCAGCCTGGCAGGCACACAGACAGCTCCTCACTGAGGCAGGGAGAGATGCATCTCCTTAGGAGGTCTAAGCAGAGAGCCCATGGGAGGTGTGACATGAGGTCACATCTGCTGCCTTGCCTACCTGCAGCTGAGCATGTTTGGAAGCAGTAATGGAATTAGCTATTCATTCAGAAGCATGAAATCTGTGATAAGCTACCCTTGCCTTGCCTTGCCTTGCCTTGCCTTGCCTTGCCTTGCCTTGCCTTGCCCCGCCCCTTGCCTTGCCCCTTGCCTTGCCCCTTGCCTTCCCTTCCCCCGCCCCTTGCCTTGCCCCTTGCCTTGCCCCTTGCCTTCCCCCTTGCCTTCCCTTCCCCCTTCCCCTCCCCCTATCACTCAACACCATCTAATCAACTAAACCATGGCACCAAGTGCCTCATGCAGGGGGAAACAGATCAGATCCCTTTCAGTCTTCTCCTCTCCAGACTGAACAGCCCCAGGGCTCTCAGCCTCTCCTCCCCAGGCAGTGCTGCAGTCCCTTCAGCATCCTTGTAGCCCTCCCTTGGACTCTCTCCAGCAGATCCCTGTCCTTCCCAGAACTGGATGCAATATTCCAGGTGAGGTCTCACAAGGCAGAGTACAGGGAGAGGAGAACCTCCCTGGCTCTGCTGGACACACTCCTCTGAATGCCCCCCAGGATCCCGTTGGTCTTGTTGGCCCCCAGGGCACATTGGTTTCCCCTGCAGAACTTGCTGCCCACCAGCACTCCCAGCTCCTTCTCTTTGGGACACTTCTATTAAATGTTTTTAAAGGAATTTCTAGGAATTGCTTGTAACTTCCAGCCATGTATTCAAAGCCAGTGGGTTGGACACTTTGGTCATGTGCACGCAGGAGGAAAAAAAAGAATAAAAGAACAGAAATCACAGTTTGACTAATGCAGCAATGGAAGCCCCAGGCCCTGGGCTGGCTGGAGTATTTTGTTTGTTTCCAGCATATCCATTGCTGTGATATCAAAATGATGGTAATTAGTATTTGTACTTCAGTCATGGGGGTGGGGGGAGGGGAGGAATTACTTTTTAATTGTATTAAAATGCTACAGCAGTGTGCTTTAAGTTTTAGAATGTCACAGATTAACAGCATTAGGTTAATACCTGGTTACAGTAATTGGATATTGGTAACAGTGTTGTTAGCAGAGAGATCCTATTAACTTGTTTATGGAGCTGCCTTACATGGCTAATCCAATTTGCAGCTTAGCATTAATTAGAGCAACAGAGAGATGAATGGATACTGGGTGCAGCACCTTACTGCAGAGAAGGTATTTCCATGGGGTAATGCTAGTTAAGTTGCTCAGACAACTGATTAACATGTGAGGATCACAACAGCTAATTTATGTCTGAGGATCAGCACTGTCTGTACTTCTCACAGACTCAGAGGATGTCAGGGGTGGCAGGGACCATCGAAGAACCCCCCCTGCCAGAGCAGGAGCAGAGAATCCAGCACAGGGCACACAGGAACACATCCAGATAGGGCTGGAAAGTCCCCAGAGAAGGAGACTCCACAACCTCTCTGGGCAGCCTGCTCCAGGGCTCTGGGACACTCACAGTGAAGAAGTTCCACTTCACGTTGAGGTGGAACCTTCTGGATGGAATTTCCATCCATTGCCCCTTGTCCTATCCCAGGGTGCAACTGAGGAGAGCCTGTCCCCTCCCTCCTGACCCCCAGCCCTCAGATATTGATAGGATGGAATGGAATGGAATGGAATGGAATGGAATGGAATGGAATGGAATGGAATGGAATGGAATGGAATGGAATAGAATAGAATGGAATAGAATGGAATAGAATAGAATAGACCAGGTTGGAAAAGACCTTCAAGATCATCAAGTCCAACCTATCACCCAACACCATCTGATCAACTCAACCATGGCACCAAGTGCCTCATCCAGGCTCTTTTTAAACCACCTCCAGTGATGGTGACTCCACCACCTCCTTGGGCAGCACATCCCAATGGCCAATCTCTCTTGCTGGGAAGAACTTCTTCCTCACCGCCAGCTTCAGCTTCCCCTGGCACAGTTTGAGACTGTGTCCTCTTGTTCTGGTGCTGGTTGCCTGGCAGAAGAGACCAACCCCCACCTGGCTACAACCTCCCTTCAGGGAGTTGTAGAGAGCAAGAAGGTCTCCCCTCAGCCTCCTCTTCTCCAGGCTAAGCAACCCCAGCTCCCTCAGCCTCTCCTCACAGGGCTGTGCTCCAGACCCCTCCCCAGCTTTGTTGCCCTTCTCTGGACAGCTTCCAGCAGCTCAACATCTTCCCTAAACTGAGGGGCCCAGAACTGGACACGGGACTCAAGGTGTGGCCTAACCAGTGCTGAGCACAGGGCAGAATGACCTCCCTGCTCCTGCTGGCCACGCTGTTCCTGATGCAGGCCAGGATGCCATTGGCCTTCTTGGCCACCTGGGCACACTGCTGGCTCATGTTCAGCTGCTGTCAACCACTACCTTCAGGTCCCTCTCTGCCTGGCTGCTCTCAGCCACCCTGACCCCAGCCTGTAGCACTGCCTGGGGTTGCTGTGGCCAATGTGCAGAACCTGGCTCTTAGATGTGTTCAGTCTCATGCCCTTGGACTCTGCCCATCATCTCCAGTCTGTCCAGGTCCCTCTGCAGAGCTGTCCTACCCTCTAACAGATCAATTCCTGGCCCCAGCTTGGTGTCATCTGCAAATTTACTAATGATGGACTGAGTCATTGAGTCCAGCCCCCCTGCCAGAGCAGGACCATAGAATCCAGCACAGGTCCCACAGGAATACATCCAGACAGGGCTGAAAAGTTTTCAGAGAATAAGACTCCACAATCTGTCCGGGCAGCACTGCTCCAGTGCTCTGTGACCCTTACAATAAAGAACTCTCAAGCTGCACCAGGGGAGGTTTAGGCTGGAGGTGAGGAGAAAGTTCTTCCCAGCAAGAGAGATTGGCCCTTGGGATGTGCTGCCCAGGGAGGTGGTGGAGTCACCATCCCTGGAGGTGTTCAAAAAAGGCTTGGATGTGGCACTTGGAGCCAAGGATTAGTTGTCAGGAGGTGTTAGGGATTAGCTAATGGGTTGGGCTTGATGATCTCTGAGGTTTTTTCCAACCTGGTTGCTTGTGTGATTCGGTGAAGTTCTTCCTCACAATGAGGTGGAACTTCCTGGGCTGTAGTTTCCATCCATTGTCCCTTGTCATATCAAAGGGCACAGTGAGCAGAGCCTGTCCCTGTCCTTTCTTTCCTGATTTCCACTCTTCAGATATTTATAGACATTTATTAGATCCTCTCTCAGTCCTCTCTTCTCCAGAACAAATGCCCCAGGGCTCTCAGCCTCTTCTCATAGTTGCAGCAGTGTTATTTTACTGCAGTCAGACCAAAGTCTCTGGGAGACTGGTCCCAACACTGGGATGAAAAAGGACATCTCAAACTCTGGTGTTGCACGTCTTTTTGTGAAAGGATGGTTGTGTTTCCTCCTGTTGCAGTTTGGGCTGGGTGCCCTCTGCTACATGAGCTGCTTCCTGTGTCCAGAGGTCCAGCCCAGTGGGTGGACACAGGAAACTAGGTATTTCTACCATAATTCTCTGCACCACCACTATAGGATCCAGTGGGAGGTCTGGCACCTCCTCTTTCTTCCTCGCCATCACCCGGTAACTGGGGGAGATGTCTCCCGGCCATGGGCCTGGCTAGGCCCAAGGCCACGGGGGGATGGGCAGTCTCAGATCTGGCCAGCTGAGACTAGCCTAGCAGTGGGGAGGGGGGAAGAAGGAGCCCTGGGGGTCTTGGATGTACCCCCAGGTGGGGATGGGATCTCTCTGGGTATGCTTTGGGATTTTTCTTTTGTCACTGCTTCTGGCTCTCTGTAAACATTCACTGCTAACTTTTTTTTTCATTGAAACTTTCCATCACTTTTGCAATCCGTTTGTCTGAGTTGTTACTTTTTGCCTGTGGTGGGGAGGGGGGCTGCCTCAACCCACTACACCTCCTTGGAGAATATTTTCCTCACGTGGTGTTTTCCTTTATTCAGAGGCACTTTCTAGGTGAACAATGACAGCAGTTGATTATCGCAGAATCATGGAATCAATAAGGTTGGAAAAGACCTAAAAGATCATCAAGTCCAACTTCTATGCTCAAGACCTCCTGACTAACTAAACCATGGCTCCAAGTGCCACAGCCAAGCTTTTTTTGAACACCTCCATTGATGGTGACTCCACCACCTCCCTGGGCAGCACATCCCAATGGCCAATCTCTCTCTCTGTGTAGAACTTCTTCCTAACATCCAACCTAAACCTCCCCTGGCACAGCTTGAGACTGTGTCCTCTTGTTCTGGTGCTGGTTGCCTGGGAGAAGAGACCAACCCCCACCTGGCTACAACCTCCCTTCAGGGAGTTGGAGAGAGCAATGAGGTCTCCCCTGAGCCTCCTCTTCTGCAGGCTAAGCAACCCCAGCTCCCTCAGCCTCTCCTCACAGGGCTGTGTTCAAGGCCTCTCCCCAGCCTTGTTGCCCTTCTCTGGACACCTTCAAGTGTCTCGATGTCCTTCCTAAACTGAGGGGCCCAGAACTGGACACAGATTTGCACTGACCAGATTTGCTCCTCATATTCAGTAAGGCCAAATGTTAAACAGATTTATAATTATAAAATATATAATCATTGCAACATTATTGTCCCTGAATAGCATAGGAGGAACAGGAGGGTGGCAAGAGTTAAAAACAGTTTTGTGTGATCTGTGTGGCTTTCACTGATGATAAGGATCTTAACCAAACCCACTCTCAAATATATGTGTAGCAGAACTTCCCAGCTGGTGAAATTGCTCAGCTCTTCCCTTGCAGTGTGCTTACAGAGCAAACAGGACACTCATGGTTAGCTGATGATGACACAGCCTTCCTATTTTCTCCCCTATTGAATCACTCAATCACAGAATGCCAGGGGCTGGAAGGGTCCTCAAAAGCCCATCCAGTCCAAACCCCCTGCCAGAGCAGGAGCACCTAGAGCAGATCACACAGGAACACAGCCAGGCAGGTGTAGAATATCTCCAGAGAGGGAGACTCCACAACCCCCCTGGGCAGCCTCTTCCAGGGCTCTGTCACCCTCACAGGGAAATAATTCCTCCTCCTGTTTCCATGGCACTTCCTCTGCCTCAGCTTCCACCACTGCCCCTTGTGCTGGCCTTGGGCATCCCCCAGCAGAGCCTGGCTCCAGCCTCTGGGCACTCACCCTGCACAGCTTTAGCAACAGCAATGAGGTCACCTCTCAGGCTCCTCCTCTCCAAGCTCCAGAGCCCTCAGCTCTCTCAGGCTCTCCTCATGAGGAAGATGTTCCACTGCCTTCAGCATTTTTGTGGCTCTGTGCTGGACTCTTTCAAGCAGTTCCCTGAGGTCCCTCTTGAACTGAGGGGCCAGAACTGGACACAATATTCCAGATGTGGCCTCACCGGGGCAGAGTAGAGGGGCAGGAGAACCTCTCTCAACCTACTGACCACAGCCCTTCTAATCCACCCCAGGATGCCATTGGCCTTCTTGGCCACAAGAGCACATTATTGGCTCATGGTCAACCCCCCCATGCACTAGGACCCCCATGTCCTTTTCCCCTTCACTGCTCTCTTTGTAGACTCCTCCAATTTGGCCTCTCGCTCAAGTCCTCCACACAAATCCACTCTCAGCAGCGTGCTCCGTTTTTCTCCCATGCTTGTCCTGCAGCACCCCTTATACTTAGTATTGCAGAGCTGACAGAATTGGGTGTTCATAGCAAACATATGCAAGATACACCAGGCAAGGTTTTCAAATCTCACAAGGTGAAATTCTAATGCTGTGGAAGTGCCAAAGCTGCCTTTGACTGCTGCAGGACCTAGATTTTTATCCTTTCCAGACGTGAGCCTACCCGCCTGCAGAGTGCAGAGTGACAGACCCTGGCAAAGAGAGAAGTAATGGCTGCTCCAGGAAGAGAGTTACCAATGAGAGAATGATGACTGCAAAACTGTGTTTTCTATTCTTGCCTGCTTGCCATGGTCACCATGTGCTTTGTGCTCCCAGGCTGGTGCTGATGCACTGCTGCCCCACGCAGTGGTAGGTAGACTACGTTCCATGGCAGAGCACAAAAGGGAGGGGGAAACGGTGTGCCCCTGGCACCTCTACATAGTGCTAATGTGGGGTGGCCAAGTCATTGGAATTAACATCAGCTCCTATTCTTTTACAATCAGGCAAGCATTGGCTGATGCCCTGTCAGGCTGTGCTGCCACCCAACAAGAGCTGGACAGGCTGAGAGCTGGGTGCAGGCAAATCTCATGAAGGTCAATAAGGACAAGTGCAGGGTCCTGCACCTGGGGAGGAAGAACAGCAGGCACCAGTGCAGGCACCAGTGCAGGCAACAGGATAGGGGTTGTCCTGCTGGAAGGCAGCTCCTCTTTGGAATGCTGGTGGTCAGCACGTTCTGCATTGGACCTTTGGACAGCAATGGGGCCTTGTGGCCAAGAGAGCCAATGGGATCCTGGGGTGCAACAAGGAAAGTGTGGCCAGTAGGGCTAGGGAGGTTCTGCTCCCCCTCTGCTCTGCCCTGCTCAGACCACAGCTGCAATCCTGTGCCCAGTTCTGGGCTCCCCAGCTCCAGAGAGACAGAGACCTGCTGGAGAGAGCCCAAGGGGAGAGCCAGGAGGATGCTTAGGGGACTTGAGCATCTCCCCTGGGAAGAGAGACTGAGAGCCCTGGGGCTGTTGAGTCTGGAGAAGAGAAGGCTGAGAGGGGATCTGATCAATGCCTATCAATAGCTGAGGGCTGGGGGTCAAGGGCAGGGGACCAAGCTCTTTTGGGTGCTGCAGAGTAATAAGCCAAGGACCAATGGAGAGAAACTTGAACATGGAAGGTTTCATCTCAATATGAGGAGAGACTTGTTTAGAGTGAGGGTGGTAGAGCCCTGGAGCAGGCTGCCCAGAGAGGTTGTGGAGTCTCCTTCTCTGGAGACTTTGAAAGCCAGCCTGGATGTGTTCCTGTGTGGCCTGCCCTGGGTGATGCTGCGCTGGCAGGGGCTTTGGACTCGATGATCTCTTCCAACCTCTAACAGGAATGCAGGGCTTGGCCAAAATCACTTGGAGGATGTGCTTGCTGTCTCCATTTATGTTTTTTTTAACCCTCTTTCCAAGAACATTAAGCAAAGTGGAACAGGCTCTCAAGCAGGCAGGCATGTTTCAACCACCCATGCCAAGCTCTCATATCCTGAAAGCACAGGCACAGTTTAATTAAATTTATCCAAGAAATCCCCAGACTACAAAAATGAATAAATTAATACACCATGCTAATGAGGCTGCTCCTCCCCATTAGTGCCAGGGGCAGGGTGTGCTTATGGACATGGGAAGGAAACACCCCACCCCTGGATAGGATTAGCTTCCAGTTTGTGTTCAGGACTCACAAAGAGCTCTTGTCTGACTCCAAGTGCTCTTCTTGGGAGCCTGCAGTGTTTGTCAGTGTGTCTTCGAAGTCTGAACAACTCTGGTTTACAGTACTCATAAAAGTTTTGTTTCTGAAATTGAACCTGTCAATGGTGCTCAGTTCAGGGTCTCCTGTTCTCCCCCCCAGAGTCATAATGTTGTCTGAAATGAGGTTTCAGTGGAAGCTGTAGCAGTTACAGCTACCTCATTTCAACAGCATGAACGAGCTCATTTCTGTCCAGGAGAAGTGCAGCAGAGCAATGTTTCAGAGAATCACAGAATCAACCAGCTTGGAAAAGACCTCAGAGATCATCAAGACCAACCTATTACCTAATCCCTAGCACCTCCTGGCAACTAAACCATGGCTCCAAGTGCCACAGCCAAGCCTTTTCTGAACATCTCCAGGGACGGTGACTCCACCACCTCCCTGGGCAGCACATCCCAATGGCCAATCTCTCTTGCTGGGAAGAATTTTCTCCTCACCTCCAGCCTAAACCTCCCCTGGCACAGCCTGAGACTGTGTCCTCTTGTTCTGGTGCTGATTGTCTGGGAGAAGAGACCAACCCCCACCTGGCTACAACCTCCCTTCAGGGAGTTGTAGAGAGCAAGAAGGTCTCCCCTCAGCCTCCTCTTCTCCAGGCTAAGCAACCCCAGCTCCCTCAGCCTCTCCTCACAGGGCTGTGCTCCAGACCCCTCCCCAACTTTGTTGCCCTTCTCTGGACACCTTCCAGCAGCTTAACATCTTCCCTAAACTGAAGAACCCAGAACTGGACACAGGACTCCAGGTGTGGCCTAACCAGTCCTGAGCACAGGGCAGAATGGCCTCCCTGTTCCTGCTGGCCACACTGTTCCTGATGCAGGCCAGGATGCCCTTGGCCTTCTTGGCCACCTGGGCACACTGCTGGCTCATGTTCAGCTGCTGTCCACCAGCACCCTCAGGTCCCTTTCTGCCTGGCTGCTCTCAGCCACTCTGACCCCAGCCTGTAGCACTGCCTGGGGCTGTTGTGGCCAATGTTTAGAACTCATCACTTGGACTTATTGAAAGCCATCCTGTTAGACTCTGCCATCTGTCCATCCTGTCAAGGTCCCTCTGGAGAGCCCTCCTACCCTCTAACAGATCAACACCTGCACCCAGCTTGGTGTAGCTTGCTTGTAAAGACAGCATCATTTCCTTCCAAAACCTCCTGAGCCAATCTGGTGATTTATTTTGGGGGTAATTCTCCGCATTCCTCTTGGGGGGTGATTCCTACACCCACCTCAGTGTGGGATCAGAGCACCTTGGCTCTTGGTCACCTTGCCAAGCAGGCTTTGCAGTGGGGTTGGCATGCACAGAGTATCTGGGGAAAGACCACTTCTGAGGGGTAGTGTATGGGGGAAAACCCATCTGCTGGAAAAGCAGACATACATGCTGTAATCTGTCACACAGGTGGTGCTGCTCCAAGCTGGTGGAGTCAGCATACAAACAGTGTCACAGGAACATTCAAAGAGGGAAACACAAACAAACTAACTAGAAATGTGTTTAAAGAAATAGAGGTGAATGTCAATAACACAGTTTTGGAGTTGCTCTATCTCTACCTCTGTATCAATGTCTCTCTATCTCAATCGCTATCATCTCTATCTCCATTTCTCTATCTCCATCTCTCTATATCTATCTCTGTCTCAGTCACTCCCTATCTATCTTTCTATCTCTATCTCCATCTCTCTCTATATGTATATCTAACTCTATCTATCTCTGTCTCTATCTCTATCTCTATCTCTATCTCTATCTATCTCTATCTCTATCTCTATCTCTATCTCTATCTCTATCTTTATCCCTATCTCTATTTCTACCTCTACCTCTGCCTCTATCTCTGTCTTTATCTGTATCTCTATCTCTACCTCTACCTCTATCTCTATCTCTCTATCTCTATCTCTATCTCTATCTCTATCTCTATCTCTATCTCTATCTCTATCTTTATCTCTATCTCTATCTCTATCTCTATCTCTATCTCTATCTCTACCTCTATCTCTATCTCTACCTCTACCTCTATCTCTATCTCTATCTCTATCTCTATCCCTGTCTCTATCTCTACCTCTGCCTCTACCTCTATCTCTGTCTTTATCTCTATGTATACCTCTATCTCTACCTCTATCTCTATCTCTATCTCTACCTCTACCTCTACCTCTATCTCTGTCTTTATCTCTATCTCTACCTCTATCTCTACCTCTACCTCTATCTCTATCTCTATCTCTATCTCTATCTCTATCTCTATCTCTATCTCTATCTCTACCTCTACCTCTACCTCTATCTCTATCTCTATCTTTATCTCTATCTCTATCTCTATCTCTATCTCTATCTCTATCTCTCTCTTTGGCCACAACAACCCAAGGCAGTGCCACAGGCTGGGGACAGAGTGGCTGGAGAGCAGCCATGGAGAAAGGGACCTGAGGGTACAGGTTGATAGTAGGCTGAACATGAGCCAGCAGTGTACCCAGGTGGCCAAGAAGGCCAAGGACATCCTGGCCTGCATCAGGAACAGTGTGGGCAGCAGGAGCAGGGAGGTCATTCTGCCCCTGTACACTGCACTGGTTAGGGCACACCCTGAGTCCTGTGTCCAGTTCTGGGCCCCTCAATTTAAGAAGGACATCGAGACACTTGAAGGTGTCCAGAGAAGGGCAACAAAGTTGGGGAGGGGTCTGAGCAACAGCCCTGTGAGGAGAGGCTGAGGGAGCTGGTGCTTAGCTGGAGAAGAGGAGGCTCAGGGGGAGACCTTCTTGCTGTCTACAACTCCCTGAAGGGAGGTTGTAGCCAGGTGGGGGTTGGTCTCTTCTCCAGGCAAGCAGCACCAGAACAAGGGGACATAGTCTCAAGCTGTGCCAGGGGAGGTTTAGGCTGGAGATGAGGACAAAGTTCTTCACAGAGAGAGTAATTGGCCACTGGAATGTGCTGCCCAGGGAGGTGGTGGAATCACCATCCCTGGAGGTGTTCAAGAGGGGATTGGATGTGGCACTTGGAGCCATGGTTTAGTTGTCATGAGGTCTTGGGTGACAGGTTGGACTTGATGATCTTTTAGGCCTTTTCCCACCTTATTGAACCTGATTCTATGATTCTAGATCTCTATAAATCTGTATCTGTACACACACATAAACATGGATTATATGTGTATGTATGTATATGGAATAGGTCACCTGCCATAAATCCCCTGGGAAAGAGAGCACTGCATGCTCCCCAGATCTCTCTGTTGGGTGTTGTGTTGTTGTGCTCATGTGCTTACAACCACTCTTCTGCAGGGAAGGCTCCAGCCCTTCTTCACTTTCAAGGCACACTGACCAGTCCTTGACTGGCGTGAATCCTGTGTTTGCCTGTGGCTCAAAGATTTCCCTTTCCTTCTCAGTCCAGCCCTACTGGCAGGTTTGTTTCAGCTCTGAAACCCACCATTCCTCCTTTCGAACAGCACGGGGAGCGCACGCGCGTGGACACAGCAGTCATTCGAACGCTTCCCTTGGCGGGGAGAGCTGCTGAGTCTGGGTGCTGTTGGATCAGCATTCTCTCAGAGAGAGTGACTGGGCCCATGACTAATGCATGATTACAGTAATCCAATTTTCACAGGGAAACTCGAGGAAGCTGAATTGATGGTTCAGAATGCTCAGCATGCCCCTGCTGCGCCAGGGAAAAGATGCTTGTTGCCCGTGTGGGTTAAACGAGGGGCAAGGCAAGACAGGAATGTTTGCTGGGGGTTTTGTTGTTGGGTTGTTCTTTTTTTTCTTGAGAGGAAATAAATAAAGGGAAGTCACTGATGTGGAAATTTCATCACAATGACAGGAATTTAAACTAGTCCCTGGATTGCCAAATTCTCCCCCCATTCAGCTGAGTTCCAGGGGGCTTAAGGACTGCTTGTAGCTGTATTCCTACGCCGGACCTGCCGAGAGGGAAATGAGATGGTTGGCCATAAACCGATCAGTTGGTTCTGTGAATAAACAGAATGCTTTTCTGAAGGAAGGCTTACAGGCTTCCAAAACACAAAATTGTCCTTTACCTTGAAAAGGTGGAAGAAGAAATACTCTGTGAGGCTCAGAAAAATCTTAGGGAAAAAAACCCCAAACCACCAAAACCTCTCAATCCCAATCCAGATGTCCTTCATAAGAGGAAGAGTTAGCGTGATGTACCTTTGAGCTGTGAAGAGAAAATGGCCTACAGATTGAATGGGACACTGCTTTCAAAACAGAACTCATGGCAAAAGTCCTGCCAGCAAAAGTTCCAGGCAGCAATATAGGCTGTGCAGGGACTGGCTTGAGAGCAGCCTTGAAGAAAAGGCCTTGGGGGTGCTGGGGGAGGAGAAGCTCAACAGGAGCCAGCAGTGAGCACTTGCAGCCCAGAGAACCAAGCAGAGCCTGGGCTGCAGCAAGACAAGTGAGGCCAGCAGGGTGAGGGAGCTGATTCTCCCCCTCTGCTCTACTCTGCTGAGACCACAGCTGGAG
Organism: Colaptes auratus; assembly: GCA_015227895.2. Taxonomy (NCBI): domain Eukaryota; kingdom Metazoa; phylum Chordata; class Aves; order Piciformes; family Picidae; genus Colaptes; species Colaptes auratus. Next base: position 43,259,301 of record CM037643.1, on the reverse strand, counting down.
CACTGTGTCCAGTTCTGGAGCTTCTATTACAGGAAGGATCTGGAGGTGCTGGAAGTGCCCAGAGAAGGGCCACGAGGATGAGCAGAGGGCTGGAGCTGCTCTGCTATGGAGACAGCCTGAGGGAGTTGGGGCTGTTCAGTCTGGAGAGGAGAAGGCTCTAAGGAGACCTTCTTGTGGCCTTCCAGTATCTGAAGGGGGCTCCAAGAAAGCTGGGGAGGGACTTCTGAGGGTGTCAGGCAGTGATAGGACTGGGGGGAATGGAGCAAAACTAGAAATGGGTAGATTGAGATTGGATGTTAGGAAGAAGTTGTTCCCCATGAGGGTGGTGAGAGCCTGGCACAGGTTGCCCAGGGAGGTGGTGGCAGCCTCATGCCTGGAGGTGTTTGCAGCCAGGCTGGATGTGGCTGTGAGCAACCTGCTGTAGTGTGAGGTGTCCCTGCCCATGGCAGGGGGCTTGGAACTGGCTGAGCCTTGAGGTCCCTTCCAACCCTAATAATTCTATGATTCTTTGATTTTGAACCTGAAATGAAAGCCTTTCTTAGGAAGGTTTCACTGCTGAATTTAATGTGATATAGGAGGTCAATTTTTGATATGTTTTCTTTCCCTTAACTGCACTTGAAGCACTGGGGGCATTCATTAAGAAGGTGTCCTAGTTTTGAGCCATGATCTGCCCAGGATGAAAGGACAGGAAAGATATTTTACCCCTTTCCCAAGAAGTGAAATAAAAATGCTCCACACTGGATTAGAAGTTTAAGTGGAAATTCTATTCACAATATATATATGAAAATCATTCAGGTAAAAGGAATGCATTCACATATTAAGTCCAGGTCTTCATCAGAGCCTTCCAGAAATCTCCACCCCACTCAGCTTCAGCAGGCCCAACAATAGCCAAACTGCTACAGGGGGGCTACAGGAAGGCTGGAGAGAGACAGGGCTGCAGGGTCAGGACGAGGGGCAATGGCTTCAAACTAGAGAAGGCCATATTTGGATTGGATATTAGGAGCAAGATGTTTGCCACGAGGGTGGTGGAACACTGGAACAGGTTGCCCAGAGAGGTTGTTGAGGCTCCTTCCCTGGACATATTCATGGTGAGAAGAGAAGAGGTGAGAAGAGGTGAGAAGAGGTGAGAAGAGGTGAGAAGAGGTGAGAAGAGGTGAGAAGAGAAGAGAAGAGAAGAGAAGAGAAGAGAAGAGAAGAGAAGAGAAGAGAAGAGAAGAGAAGAGAAGAGAAGAAAGAGAAGAGAAGGAGAAGACGGAGGAAGAGAAGAAGAGAAAGAGAGAAGAAGAGAAAAGGAGAAGAGGAGAGGAAGAGAGAGAAGAGGAAGAGGAAGAGAAGAGGAAGAGAAGAGGAAACAAGACAAGAGAATTGGCTGTGCACCTCCTTAAATAGAGAGATACAGGAAAATGGAATGGGATAACAGATGACAGTATCCTGGGGCGAAGTGCCCATTCCCCTATGGTCTGTAGCCTCTGGAGGACTTTTCTTTAAGGTTACTCCAATTAGCTGTTAGTTTCCCTTAACCTACAAGAGAAGCCTGCTGCAGCACTCTGTAGCTGACTATGTAGAACCCCTGGGGGCTTATAAGAAGAAAGAAAAGCCCCTTCCCGGGGCTGGCACTGCCCCTTCACAGAACCTGGCTGGATTGAAATGCTGGTCCGGAGAGCACGTCTGGCAGCTGCGTGAGGCTTGGCTGCTCTTCCTGCAATTGACTGGCTGCTTCAATTTCACCCAGAGAATGCCTTCCCCCTTCGCAGACACCACCGGGAGAGCAGGACGCAGCACTACTGTTGCTTTGCTTCTCTCCCCCTCCCGCTGCCCCTGAAAAGTGGCTGCTGCACAGAAAATCATCCTCTCCCCATCTGCATGAAGCTCCCACGCCTTAGAGCTGTCGATGCCCTCCCGAGGGGTGGTGAGTGGTAGCAATGTCCACATGGCACCAGTGAGGATTGCTGACACGATGCAATTCTTGAGAGGCACTTGGTGTCATCTCCTGCAGGATAGGTCTCAGCTGTATGAAGGATGGAATCCTTTCTCCACAATTCTAGTGAGAACATGTTTTGTAGGCTGTAGGTTATGAAAGTGAGAGCAAGTGTAATGTTTAAAGGAACACCTAGCTCTCAGAACTGCCTCTTCCCTACCAGAACATCCTTGGTTTACTCTCATATGTAAATGACTGAAATTTACCCTCACAATGTAGGGAGGGGAGGTGGGTGCTCCCACCTCCTAAAAAAAAAGCAGTTTCAAAGCTGTGGTGAGTAAAAGTTGGACTCTGTTAAAATACCTGAACAGCTTTTTCTTCTTTTGCCCACTACTTCTAGCCCTTGAGAGCAGCCCTGTGGAGGGGCACCTGGGAGTGCTGGTGGGCAGCAAGTTCTGCATGGGACAGCAATGTGCCCTGGGGGCCAAGAAGGCCAATGGGGTCCTGGGGGGGCATTGAGAGGAGTGTGTCCAGCAGAGCCAGGGAGGTTCTCCTCCCCCTCTACTCTGCCCTGGGGAGACCTCACCTGGAATGTTGCATCCAGCTCTCAGCTCCCCAGTCAAGAGGCACAGGGATCTGCTGGAGAGAGTACAAGGGAGGACTGCAAGAATGTTGAAGGGACTGCAGCACTGCCTGGGGAGGAGACGCTGAGAGCCCTGGGGCTGTTTAGTCTGGAGAGGAGAAGACTGAGAGGGACCTGAACAATGTCTAGGAAGTTATAAATATTTGATGGTTATCAATGGACACAGTCTCAAGCTGTGCCAGGGGAGGTTTAGGCTGGAGGTGAGGAGAAAGTTCTTCCCAGTAAGAGAGATTGGCCACTGGGATGTGCTGCCCAGGGAGGTGGTGGAGTCACCATCCCTGGAGGTGTTCAAGAGGGGATTGGATGTGGCACTTGGAGCCTTGGTTTAGTTAGTGAGGAGGTGTTGGGTGATAGGTTGGACTTGCTGATCTCTGAGGTCTTTTCCAATCTGTTTGATTCTGTTATTCTAGGAATTAAATTGTAGAAGGTGTTTTCCAGGCATGTTTGGGGTTTTTTATAGCTGAACTGTGTCATTGTTTCCCATCTTTCCTTAAGAAATACCACCCTGGATTCTCTTTCTGGGTTTAACATGTCCCTGGTAGGAAGAAAACAGACAAGAGGGTTTCAGGTGGTCTTTCACATGTGGTTTATAGTAGACTGAACATGAGCCAGCAGTGTGCCCAGGTAGCCAAGAAGGCCAAGGGCATCCTAGCCTGCATCAGGAACAGTGTGGCCAGCAGGAGCAGGGAAGTCATTGTGCCCTGTGCTCAGCACTGCTTAGGCCACACCTTGAGTCCTGTGTCCAGTTCTGGGCCCCTCAGTTTAGTGAAGATGTTGAGATGCTGGAAGGTGTCCAGAGAAGGGCAACGAAGCTGGGGAAGGGTCTGGAGCACAGCCCTGTGAGGAGAGGCTGAGGGAGCTGGGGTTGCTTAGCCTGGAGAAGAGGAGGCTCAGGGGAGACCTTATTGCTCTCTACAACTCCCTGAAAGGACCTTGTGGAGAGGCTGCTGCTGGTCTTTTCTCACAGGTAACTAGTAATAGAACAAGAGGGAATGGCCTCAAGCTGTGACTGGGTAGGTCTAGACTGGACATTAGGAAGAATTTTTTCCCATCAAGAGTGGTCAGGCATTGGGATGTGCTGCCCAGGAAGCTGGTGGAGGCCCCAAGCCTGGCTGTGTTCCAGGGTGGTTTGGATGCAGTGCTTGAGGCTATGGTTTAAGGGTGACCCTTGTAGGGGGTTGGTTGGATCTGAGGGTCTTTTCCAGCCTGAATGTTTCTGTGCTTCCCCCTCCATGTGAAATCCTGCTTCCCTCTGGGACTGTGGAACATCTATAATACAGAGTTGTTTCATCAGCTCTGTGTTCCTCACAGAAATTCCTTCTGCAAGGCTAAATTCTGCCTTCTTCCACCTCTGGGCAGGAACAGATAAAGGGATAGGAGTGGATGCAGGGCAATACACAGGATTAGGAAGTGCAATACTCCAAGCCAGTGGAAAACAAGGTGTGGTACTGGAAGAAGTGTGCTTTCTTTTTTCTGCTACCAGCCTCATATACTAGAGAGGCATCACCACAGTCTAAATAGATATCCAGCACAATTGTTGGATGGCAAACAGAGATGTTGATTTAAATGCACTCAAACAATTCCTTACACAGCTTTTGGCATTTCAGAAATGCTTTATCAATACTAAGCCTCGGAGTTCTGAGCCTCATCCATAGCCACTTCTGACAATCTGAAAATTAGCTCTAACACACTAGACCCTGCTGCTTTAGATGTTTCTAAGAAAACAGTAGATGTGTGGAAGTGTGTGTTTGGGGATATTTAGGAGCAAAATACTGCCCTGCCAGAGCAGGAGCACCTCGAGCAGGTCACACAGGAACACAGCCAGGTGAGTTTGGAATATCTCCAGAGAGGGAGACTCCACAACCCCCCTGGGCAGCCTGTCCCAGGGCTCTGTCACCCTCACAGGGAAAATTCCTCCTCCTGTTTCCATGGCACTTCCTCTGCCTCAGCTTCCACCACTGCCCCTTGTGCTGGCTTTGGGCATCCCCCAGCAGAGCCTGGCTCCAGCCTCTGGGCACTCTCCCTGCACAGCTTTAGCCACAGCAATGAGGTCACCCTCAGGCTCCTCCTCTCCAAGCTCCAGAGCCCTCAGCTCCCTCAGGCTCTCCTCATAAGGAAGATGTTCCACTGCCTTCAGCATTTTTGTGGCTCTGTGCTGGACTCTCTGAAGCAGTTCCCTGAGGTCCTTCTTGAACTGAGAACCCCAGCACTGGGCAGAATATTCCAGATGAGGCCTTACCAGGGCAGAGTAGAGGGGGAGGAGAACCTCTCTCAACCTACTCTAACCCACCTCAGAATGGCATTGGCGTTCTTTGCCACAGGAGCACACTGCTGGCTCGTGGATTGTAAGTAAACAACCTCTCTTTCCTGGGTGCTATGGCTGTTGCACATCCCAGCCATATTTCTGCCTTTCCTCTTCCCCTCTCAGAAATCAACCCTTCCTTTCTTCCAAGAAGAAATGGATGTTATAGTGGGATGGTCCCTTTGGCTTATTTCCTTTGGCTTAATTTCAGCTCTTCTGACTTATCCATCTAATTACTGTTGGCAGTAGAAAGGAAAAGTATCCAACTACAAGAAGGGAGTTGGTTTCCAGTTTCCAGAATCACAGAATGGTTTGGGTTGGAAGGGACCTCCAAAGCTCATCCAGTCCAATCCCCTCTGCAGTCAGTAGGGACGTCACCAACTAGATCAGGTTGCCCAGAGCATTGTCCAGCCTCACCTTCAAGGATGGGGCCCCAACCACCTCTCTGGGCAACCTGTTCCAGTGTTCCACCACCCTCATAGTAAAGAACTTCTTCCTGATATCCAGTCTAAATCTGCTCTGCTCCAGTTTGAAGCCATTGCTAGTTTTGGCCCCCATCACTGTGTTTCCAACCTTGGAGCTGAAGGTCTATATGCCACCATTTCTTGTGTGTTTTTTCCCCACAGCTGTCCTGCAGCAGAAAGCTTCCTAAGCAGATTTTTTTTCATGACTAACTTGGTTCCCAGAGGCAGAAAGCTTCTCAGAACAACATAAATAAAGGCTATCAAAGCATGTGACAGGGTCAGCTAATTTGGGCTAGCCCTGAGCAAATTGTGGTAAGCACAGGTGGCTTTTGAGCTGTGGTAGAAGGCTGCTTCAGCAGTGGACCCTCTTACCCCCTTGCTCAGCACAGCTCCTGAAAGTGCTGTGTGAAAGCTGGGGCTCTACCTTCAGCTCAGACAGACTGCAGGTTAGACTGCAGGTGACTGAAATGGTTTTAGATAGCATTCATTTGCAAAAGAGTTTTACATTGGTTTTCTTTTTAAATAATGGTTTTTAAACTTCTAATTTTTTTTAAAGTCCAATTTATTAGTAGTTGGAATAGAATAGAGTAGAATAGAATAGAATGGAATAGAATAGAATAGAATAGAATAGAATAGAATAGAATAGAATAGAATAGAATAGAATGGAATAGAATGGAATAGAATAGAATAGGATAGAAGTAGAAAAGAAGGATAGGATAGGATAGGATAGATAGATAGGATAGGATAGGATAGGATAGGATAGGATAAGATAGGATAGAAGTAGAATAGAAAAGAAGGAATGGAATGGAATGGAATGGAATGGAATGGAATGGAATGGAATGGAATGGAATGGAATGGAATGGAATGGAATGGAATGGAATAGACTAGAAGTAGAGTAGAAAAGAAGAATAGAATAGAATAGAATAGAATAGAATAGAATAGAATAGAATAGAAGTAGAGTAGAAAAGAAGATAGATAGAATAGAATAGAATAGATAGAATAGAATAGAATAGAATAGAATAGAATAGAATTAACCTGGTTGGAAAAGACCTTCAAGATCATTGAGTCCAACCTATCACCCAACACCATCTAATCAACTAAACCATGGCACCAAGTGCCTTATCCAGGCTCTTCTTAAACACCTCCAGTGATGGTGACTCCACCACCTCCCTGAGCAGCACATCCCAATGGGCAATCTCTCTTTCTAGGAAGGGTTTCTTCTTAACATCCAGCCTCAACCTCCCCTGGTGCAGCTTGAGACTGTGTCCTCTTGTTCTGTTGCTGGTTGCCTGGGAGAATAGGCTAGAATTAACCAGGTTGGGAGAGACCTTTGAGATCCTAACTGAAACCCAGCCTCATTTAACTCCAGGCAAGGGGCACTATTTGCTTTTTCTTTCCCTTTTCTTTCCTCTCCCATTGCAGCATGAGAGGGAAAACCAACATCCAACTGACCCTAAAAATCACACCCAAGCGTTGAAGTGTTTTTCACTAACGCCACCAAAATCATCTCTTTTCTCATCTGTAGCTGTTCCCCTGTTTGATGGGTACTTTTGCATAACCTTTCCCTGCCAGGCTTCCCTGCTCCCACTGAGAAGAAACAGAACAGTCTGTTGTTGAGCAGATGGGGGTGGTTTTAGAGTCAGTTCTGCTGCAAGAGTGTTTTGGAGACAAACGAACTGTGCAGCTGGGAGAGGACTGCAGAAAGGAAAGCCCTTGAGACCGTGCGGATGTACACCCTCCTCTCTGCTAAAGCTGTGCATCCCCCTTCGTGTCAGGGAGAGATTGCCTTGAACTTGGGGAACAAACATAAAGCTCAATTGGCACTTTTTGGTTTAATTTATTTTTTTTAATGGCGATACATTTTGAAATCCCTCTGCAAAGCTGCAGTGGGGTGGAGAGCAGGGAGGAAGAGGAGCTGCAAGGGCTGCAGCATTCGTACTTTCTCCTCCTTAGACTTCCATCACAACCTGTGGTAAATTGCTTATTCTCAACAGGCTTAGAGTCTGTTTGTTGAAGCAGGGATGGAGTTCTCACCTCCTTCATGGGAGGTAAAAAATGGGCTTTACTCTTATCTGTGGAGAGTTTTGAAAGCTACATAAGTTGTTATAAAAATGCAAACTATTCTTTCTGGGTAGCAACTTAAACAGGCAAGCAGCATCAAATGTTATCTCCTTTCCTTTACAAAGAGAAATCCTCCCACCACACTGCTCTTGTGAGACCACACCTGGAGCACTGTGTCCACTTCTGGAGCCCCTAGTATGGGAAGGATCTGGAGGTGCTGGAAGGTGTCCAGAGAAGGGCCACAAGGATGAGCAGAGGGCTGGAGCTGCTCTGCTATGGAGACAGACTGAGGGAGTTGGGGTTGTTCAGTTTGGAGAAGGCTCTGAGGAGACCTAATTGTGGCCTTCCAGTGTCTGAAGGGGACTATAAGAAGGCTGGGAAGGGACTTCTGAGGGTATCAGGGAGTGATAGGACTGGGGGGAAAGAAGGTAAACTAGGAGTGGGTAGATTGAGATTGGATATGAGGAAGAAGTTGTTCCCCATGAGGGTGGTGAGAGCCTGGCACAGGGTGCCCAGGGAGGTGGTGGCAGCCTCCTGCCTGGAGGTTTTTGCAGCCAGGCTGCATGTGGCTGTGAGCAACCTGCTGTAGTGTGAGGTGTCCCTGCCCATGGCAGGGGCTTGGAACTGGCTGAACCTTGAAGTCCCCTCCCACCCTGACAGTTCTGTGATTCTGTGATATTGGTGAAACAGTTACCTGGCTGAAGTGGGATGGCATCTAACCGGTATCTCAGGGCTGCGTCACTTACAGTAAAGACAAACAAAATGCAGGCAACCTCCTGCAATTTTTCATTAATTTCCCCATTTCTCTTTTGCCTTTCAAAGGTCAGCACATCAGTTTGGCAGAGAGACTCCAGCTCCTGCACAGACAAACTGGTTGAGGCATCCACTGCTTAGTTTTACTTGTACACCTCTAGCTTAAAGAAATGTGTGGCAGGGAAATAGATGAGCTGATATAATTTTGTTGGGTAAGTTCAGGATTATTAGTCACTTGCAAAGTGATCTTGGGACACAGAGGGCTTATTCTGGCATAATGGAGAATTCAAAATCAAGATGTACTCAGACATTAGGGATTAGCTCCTTAAGAGCCATAAGAGTCCTGCTGCACAGTTGTGGTTTTACTTCACAGTATCACAGTATTGCCAAGGTTGGAAGAGACCTCAAAGATCATCGAGTCCAACCTGTCACCACAGACCTCAGGACTAGACCATGGCACCAAGTGCCACATCCAATCCCCTCTTGAACGCCTCCAGGGACGGTGACTCCACCACCTCCCTGGGCAGCACATCCCAATGATGAATGATTCTCTCAGTGAAGAACTTTCTCTTCACCTCCAGCCTAAACTTCCCCTGGTGCAGCTTGAGACTGTGTCCTCTTGTTCTGGTGCTGGTTGCCTGGGAGAAGAGACCAACCCCTTCCTGGTTACAACCTCCCTTCAGGTAGTTGTAGAGAGCAATGAGGTCTCCCCTGAGCCTCCTCTTCTCCAGGCTAAGCAACCCCAGCTCCCTCAGCCTCTCCTCACAGGGCTGTGCTCCAGACCCTTCCCCAGCTTTGTTGCCCTTCTCTGGACACCTTCCAGCAAGTCAACCTCCTTCCTATACTGAGGGGCCCAGAACTGGACACAGCACTCAAGGTGTGGCCTAACCAGTGCAGAGTCCAGGGGCACAATGACCTCCCTGCTCCTGCTGGCCACACTATTCCTAATGCAGGTCAGGATGCCATTGGCCTTCTTGGCCACCTGGGCACACTGCAGGCTCATGTTCAGGCAGCTGTCAATCAGCACCCCCAGGTCCCTCTCTGTTTGGCAGCTCTCAGCCACTCTGACCCCAGCCTGTAGCTCTGCATGGGGGTTGCTGTGGCCAAAGTGCAGCCCCTGGCACTTGGATTTGTTGAATGCCATCCTGTTGGACTCTGCCCATCTGTCCAGTCAGTCGAGGTCCCTCTGCAGAGCCCTTCTGCCCTCTAACTGACCAACATCTGCTCCCAGCCTTGTGTCATCTGCAAATTTGCTGACGACTGTCTCAATCCCCTCATCCAGATCATCAATGAAGATATTAAAGAGGATGGGGCCCAGCACTGATCCCTGGGGGAATCAGTACTTTATTTCATAGAATCACAGAATCACAGAATCTCAGAATCACAGAATCATAGAATTACAGAATCATAGTATCCCAGAATCCCAGAATCATTGAATCTGGGAGGTCTCTGTTGCAAATAATAAACTCCTTTCCTAGACAGTAGTTTTGATGTCCTTTTATGACCTGATTGCTTTTGGATCTTGCTAGCTCAAGTGTGTGAAGCAGGCATAAATATTTTCACAGTGCGTGTAAGCATCCAACACATCCTCACTCTGCTGCTCTTTGAGAGGCAAACCCTGAGTCCTGCTGTGTTTTTGAGGAGCCATGCTTGCTTTCTTGTTGGTTTTGGGGTTCTTTTGGTGGTTGTTGGTTTGGTTTTTTTGTTTGGTTGTTTTTTTACTCTCATTCTGTCAAAGGAAATTGAAGTAAAAGACTTTCACTGGGGGAAGGAGATTTCCTCCTGCTACCACCTAACTGCACTTTCTGATTTCTGTAGCTTCTGTGAGAAATGGCTACAATAATGCTGGCAGCTGGGGGAACAGCTAATGTGCTTGCTCTTGAATGTTAGCAAGAGTCTGGAGAAAGCTTCAGTAAGGCCTTGAAATTGCTGTGCCTCATTTTTTTTCCACTGGTTCCTTCCCTTCCCTTCCCTTCCCTTCCCTTCCCTTCCCTTCCCTTCCCTTCCCTTCCCTTCCCTTCCCTTCCTCTCCCTTCCCTTCCCTTCCCTTCCCTTCCCTTCCCTTCCCTTCCTTCCCTTCCTTCCCTTCCCTTCCCTTCCCTTCCCTTCCCTTCCCTTCCCTTCCCTTCCCTTCCCTTCCCTTCCCTTCCCTTCCCTTCCCTTCCCTTCCCACCTTGAATATGACCAGGGAAGGAGCCTCAACAACCTCCCTGGGCAACCTGTTCCAGTGTTCCACCACCCTCATGGCAAAAATCTTGCTCCTAATATCCAATCCAAATATGGCCTTCTCTAGTTTGAAGCCATTGCCCCTCGTCCTGACCCTGCAGCCCTGTCTCCATCCAGCCTTCCCGTAGCCCCCTTCAGGTACTGGCAGGCTGCTCTTAGATCTCCCCAGAGACTTCTCTTCTCCAGGCTGACCACCCCCAGCTCCCTCAGCCTGTCCTTGTAGCAGAGCTGCTTCAACCCCTCATCATTTTTGGCCCTTTTCTGGAGCCTCTCCATCAGCTCCATGTCCTTCCTGCATTGAGGGCTCCAGACCTGCACACAGCACTCCAGGTGAGGTCTCAGCAGAGCAAAGTGGCAGAATCACCTCTCTGGCTCTACTGGCAATGCTGCTTTGGATGCAGCCCAGGCTGTGATTTATCTGTATAGATGCATCAAAGCAGAAAAGAAGCCCAGTGGGTTAAGCCAACATTTTCCATTTCCAACCCCGTGGTCCTCACCTGCCTGACTCTTTGTAGTGCTTGTTTACATGATTATGTCAAAGCAAAAACTGACTTTCACTTGCAATTGATTGGAGCCTTAATGGGACACAATCTTGGAATTGTTTCTTTTGTCACTGGAGGGATTAGCTGGTAAAGCATAAATGAACAGAGCAGAGTTTGAGAGTGGAAGGAAAGTGTGGAGATAGGCAAGTCTCCTGGCAGGTTTAACTCTTCTTTGGTTCATGAGGTTAATGACTGTATGCTAGAGATTTGCTTCAGGTTGCTGAAATTGCTGGCAAGAGTCTCCAGTGAAGGCAGGGTCAGGAAGGGAGTCATCTGGAAGCAAAACTGCTCTTTTATTTCAATCAGTGCCAGAGGAGACGTCTCTGCTCGGTGGCTAGAATATATAATCCTCTTCAGAAGGCCAGCTGAAAGAGATTCGATGGATAAGCTGATTTCAAAATCAGAAGCTGTGTGATAATGCATTGATCTCCCTTCATCTGGCACTGTCCACCCAGGGAAAAGGAAAATGCACAGGCTTGGGCTGACCCAACAGAAGGAATTGGACCTACCTGCACAAGTTGAAAAGAGGGGGAATCATAGAACTGTCAGGTTGGAAGGGACCTCAAGGCTCAGCCAGTTCCAACCCCCCTGCCATGGCCAGGGACACCTCACACTGCAGCAGGTTGCTCACAGCCACATCCAGCCTGGCTGCAAACACCTCCAGGCAGGAGGCTGCCACCACCTCCCTGGGCAGCCTGTGCCAGGCTCTCACCACCCTCATGGGGAACAACTTCTTCCTAACATCCAATCTGAATCTCCCCATTTCTAGTTTTGCTCCATCCCCCCCAGTCCTATCACTCCCTGACACCCTCTGGGCTGCAAGTGCTCACTGCTGGCTCCTGTTGAGCTTCTCCTCTAGCAGCACCCCCAAGGCCTTTTCTTCAGGGCTGCTCTCAAGCCAGTCCCTGCCCAGCCTATAGCAGTGCCTGGGATTGCCCTGACCCAACTGCAGGACCTTGCACTTGGTCTTGTTGAACTTCATGAGGTTGTCATGGGCTCAGCTCTCCAGCCTGTCCAGGTCCCTCTGGATGAATCCTTCCCTCCAGCTGTCAGCTGCACCACACAGCTTGGTGCCCTCAGTGAACTTGCTGAGGGTGCCTCTATGCCACTGCCCATGGCACCAACAGAGATGTTAAACAAGCCTGGTCCCAGTACTGACCCCTGAGGGACTCCACTTGTCCCTGGCCTCCACTTGGCCATGGAGCCATTGCAGTCTGTTTTCATTTTGCTTTCTTATGCTTAAAGTCAACAGAAAACTCAGTTCCAACCCCCCTGCCATGGGCAGGGACACCTCACACTACAGCAGGTTGCTCACAGCCACATCCAGCCTGGCTGCAAACACCTCCAGGCAGGAGGCTGCCACCACCTCCCTGGGCAGCCTGTGCCAGGCTCTCACCACCCTCATGGGGAACAACTTCTTCCTAACATCCAATCTCAATCTCCCCACTTCTAGTTTTGCTCCATCCCCCCCAGTCCTATCCCTCCCTGTAACCCTAAGAAGTCCATTCTATGATATAATGATTACAAAACAGGTGGCATGTTTGGGACTCATTAGTGCTATGTCTCAGATCTTCAATGCAGCTTTTGTCATAAGGCCCCAAATAGCTGCTTTCCTGGAAGGTCAGATGACAAAGCTGATACAGAAACAGTTCTCCCATAAACCAGTTTCCAATAAGCAGCCTCTAAGAACATTTGTAAGCAAAAGGCAGTGCTTGGAGCAATTAATTGAGCTGGTTTAGCTTCTGAAAAGATGTTGTCTCTCATTAATGCCTTAAGCTTGCTGGATGCTTGTGTGTTTATTTCCCCTGTATAAAAATAAGAAACTCTCCCATTCCAAAAAGCATTTATTACTTCTTACTCAATCTTTCAATTGGAGCAGTAATTCCTAGTCATAATCAAATGTGTAACTAAGGCAGGCACACAGAGCAGCCCTGTGGGGAAGCAGCCCTGGGAGTGCTGGTGGGCAGCAAGTTCTGCAGGGGACAGCAATGTGCCCCGGTGGCCAAGAAGGCCAATGGGGTCCTGGGGGGCATTCAGAGGAGTGTGTCCAGCAGAGCCAGGGAGGGTCTCCTCCCCCTCTCTGCTCTGCCCTGCTGAGGCCACACCTGGAATATTGCATCCAGTTCTGGGCTCCCTAGTTCATGAGGGACAGGGATCTGCTGGAGAGAGTCCAAGGGAGGGCTACAAGGATGCTGAAGGGACTGCAGCACTGCCTGGGGAGGAGAGGCTGAGAGCCCTGAGGCTGTTTAGTCTGGAGAGGAGAAGACTGAGAGGGGATCTGATCAATGTCTATCAATATCTGAGGGCTGAGGGTCAGGAAGGAAGGGACAGGGACAGGCTGTGCTCAGTTGCACCCTGGGATAGGACAAAGGACAAGTGATGTAGACACAGGAAGCACAGAAGGTTCCATCTCAACATGAGGAGGAACTTCTTTACTGTAAGGGTCACAGAGCACTGGAGCAGGCTGCCCAGAGAGGTTGGGGAGTCTTCTCTGGAGACTTTCCAACCCCACCTGGATGCACTCCTGTGTGACCTGTGCTGGGTTCTATGGTCCTGCTCTGGCAGGGATATTGGGACTCAATGATATCCAGAAGGCCATTCCAACCCCTAGCATCCTGTGAGCCTGTGTGATCCTGGAATGTCATCTGCCTGGAAGTAGACTGAAATCCCATCCAAGGTTATATACTTTCTTAAAGACATATAGGATGCAAACTACAGTGCTGGCAGATTGCATTAATCAAGATGTCACAGCTCCTGAAATGAGCTCCTGTCAGGGAGCTCTGGGTGCCCTGCCTGATAATGGCCTTGCTAATTGACGACAGGCTAGCATGTCTGTAACAATGAAAAACTTCCTCCTTGTGCTCTTTGATATTTTCCCATTGATGCATGTCATTTTTTTGAGCAGCAGCAAAGAGCTCTGTCACAGCCTCCAACACCTCTGCTCTGGAACTGCACAATGTGCTGTTGTATAGAAGGAAAATGTTGCGTGTGCTGTGTAGGCAAGATAATATAAACAGCTTCCTATTGTCTTTGTCCTTGGGTAACCACATCATTTACCCAGCTGACTCTGCCCCTCCTGTGTTTTGAATGAGGCTTTTTAGAGAAACATATGGAAAGTTTAGGGAATTTAAAAAAAAATCAGTTTCTGACTTCCAGAGTGCAGAAAGTTTCCTTTCAAGTGAGGAAATGGACCTGCTGCTGAAATCCCCACTTTACACATCACAAACTACAGTATCAGCTCGCATGAGAGGTTGGGAGGGACCTCCAGAGATCATCCAGTCCAATCCCCCTGCCAGAGCAGCATCACCCAGGGCAGCCTGCACAAGAATGCATCCAGGGGGGTTGGAAAGGCTCCAGAGAAGGAGACTCCACAACCTCTCTGGGCAGCCTGCTCCAGGGCTCTGCCACCCTCACTGGAAAGAAGTTTCTCCTCATGGTGAGCTGAAACCTTTCTTGTTCATCTCCACTGTTCCTTGGCTTATTCCTGCAGTAGTTGAGCACTACAAGAGGGTTAGAGGAGGTTAAGATTTAAACTACTCATCAACCTCATCCATTTTTAAGATAAGGCAAAGGGCAATCCCAGAGAGTTCTTGCTCCAAATGCTGTGCTGCTTTTGAAGGCTGTTCCAGCACTGGGGAGAGTGCAGTTGACTGGGGGTGCTGCTTCCTTTGAAATGTAGAGCAACTCCCAACTTTGAGCATGCTCATATGCTTTGCTCTCAGCCCTCAGGTTAAAAAAGTCCCTGAAGTACACCAGCCAGTTCCTGCCAAAATTCTGTTCTCAGTTTGGAAGATCAAAAATAGATCAGCAATACTAAGAAATGATACCAAAGAGGATTTTCCTCCTTCATGGGCTTGGATCTTCAGAGCCTTGAGATGCTCCCCCAGCATTCCCCGATGGGGAGCATCTCCCAGGGGAGCAGAGAGGGAAGGAAGAGGCAGAGAATGGCTTTGCAGAGGGATGTACAGGGTGCAGGATCAATGGGTATGGAACAGGCTGTTCCCTGTGCACACCTGCTGGGGTGGGCACTCAGGACACGGAGGTGTAGCTCACATGGCAGGAACAGGAGGCAGCCAGCCTGAATTGGCACAAGTGGCCATAAGAAGTTGTTGCAGTCACAAGACCCTGGTGGAATCTCCCATTTCCTGATTTTGCTGACCCACTTCACTTTGACTCTTTGTCAAAGGCTTGCCAGATGCCCTGACCACTGGGATGTTGGCATGTGCCAGGAGGTTCAAATGCTTTTCTTCATTTCACAGTATCACACAGTATCACAGTCTCACAGTATCACCAAGGTTGGAAGAGACCTCGAAGATCATCGAGTCCAACCTGTCACCACAGACCCCATGACTAGACCATGGCACCAAGTGCCACATCCAGTCCCCTCTTGAACACCTCCATTTATTCCTTCTCCCTTATCTGAGGTCAAAATATGATTAACAGTTCTTTAACCCATTGGGAAGTCTTTGGGGACTACTTCCAGCCCCTACCACAAAAGTTTCTTGTGTCCCTGTCTTGGTCCAGAGAGTAAAAGTCTTGGTTCTTTTTGAACATTGCCATCTTATGAAATTAGAGGCACAAATGAGGCCAAAATATCAACAGCCCTCGAGGCTATTTATTAACAGAATAAAGTGGACAGAAGAAGGGATAGGGAGAGGGGGAAAATAGAGACAGAGAGAAGAGGGAGAGAGAAGAGGAAAGGAATTCTATCACCACACCCCACACACCCCCAAACAGTTTGGGTCCATGGAGGAAGGCTGCTGCCACTTTGGCGTGGAGGAGAGATCATCCTTGTTGGCTGTGCTGGAGGAGGGGAGGGAGAGAGCCCAAAGTCCAAGTCCAGGTCCTTCCCTGAGCAGCCTCTTCAGCTCCATGAGTTGCAGCAGGCGGAACTTAGGACACGGGGAGAGGGTTCCTCCTGGTCTGCTGCTTCCAGGCTCCATGGTGATGTCTTTTCTCCTGTGTCTCCTTTTCTCTCCTTGTATCTTCTTCTCAGTTTTTCTCCTCCTGAGCAGGCATTGCTCAGGTCTTTGATAGAGTTTTTCAGTCCCAGGTTTTTCAGGTATGTGTCCAGGTGGTGAATCCATTGTACCCTTTGCACCTTCCTTCCTTCCCGGGGTAGCTGATGGGTAGAGATGATCTTGGCTATGCACATTCCAGAGGGTCCTTATCCAGTGGCATCTGCTCACCACCCCCTCCCCTGGCAGATACTGTCTGGGTGAGGAGCAAAGGTGATTTGATCTTTGTTGATTCCCATCAGGAGAGACAACATTTAGTCTCTTACAGACTCTTAATCTTACAACTAATGAATATGGGCTTGAAGGGCTTCAGCAGGACAGTGGAGTGGAAGGGTACTACAGGGAAAGACATGCTGGCATGCTGATTACTACTTAGTTCTTAGCATCCAGGAGGTCTGGCTGCCGTTCGGGCTTTGCTTTAGACTTCTCAGGCCATCAGTTGTTGGAAGTTGCAAGTGGGCAGTCCGAGGAAAATGGATTAGGGTGACTTCTTTCACGGGAGTTTTCAAGTATGAAGTTGCATTCCTTCCTCCACTTTGTAAACCTTGATCCATTTATCTATTTATTTGGTGTTGCACCTTCTAGCTCCTTATTCAGTGTTACAGTTTGTTCACGGGGGAGTGTGTCCAACAATAGACTTGTGATGGTTTATTACTGTGATCTCAAAGTGCAAAGAACTCAGGTGACTCACGCCAGGGGGTTCACTCCAAACAGCAGCAGAAACTTTATTGCTTACCCATATGAGGTAAAGTGAGGGGAGAAAAGAGGGAAAGTAAAGTGAAGAGGCAAAAAGGAAAGAAGTCTATAGCTACCGATAATGCAAGGGTCCAAAGACATCTCTCTGGTCCCGGCTCCAGTCCTGCTGGTCCTCCTTGATCTTAGTAGGAAAAGCTTTCCTTCAAAGCCTTCTTGTTACTTAACACTCTCACTCACACACACACACACTGAACTCCCCAGAAAACTCCCACTACCCATTGCTAGGGAGACATCCTTTATAACCAACGTCACCCCTGTCGATGTCTGAACCCCTCCTCTCCCCACCCCTGGTGCCCCTCACGAGCAGGGCTTCCAGGCATGCTCAGGAGGCGTGCCTGAGGCGTGCTCAGACTCGGAGCTGGGGAGCCTCAGGCCAGGAGGTGTTTTCATATTATAATGACACGATGATGAGCAGAGTTCACTAAAGCTGATGGCTCCCTTGGCCACACCAGGACATTAGTCTCTCTTGACTGCAGCTCGATTGCTCCATTCCCAAGTGATGCTGGCACACGGCAGGGTCGTCCATCGTACCTGGCGGGGACGTGCCCTTGGTACCATCGAGGTCTCTGCCACAGAACCTGCACCTGGAAAACCACGGAGACCACATTCCAGTGCACAGGCTCAGTCACTTCATCAGTCCCTTCTTATGGAGTAGGCCACTGCAGAACTCATGCTAAGATGTTAGCCTGACTTTCAGCCCTCCAACCTGGGGAAAGGGGGTCCCAGTTCCTGCTGACAATGATGAGACAGAGGAGGCTCTTTGGACTGCTCCTAACAGATCGAGGACAGCATCGCTGTCACTGCTTCAACTCTATGTCATGTTTCACTATGGAAAACAGTAAGAATGAACATTGCACAGTCTTGGTCAAACAGGGGATAGGTGTTTCACAAGGAGACTTCTGGGCCTGGTAGATTATGTACTTTCTAGGTGGCTCACGCTGCAGCGTGGCAAGGCTTGACACCATTTCCAGCACGCGTGGACCGTGATGCACTGTTGGCAGTTACATGAGTGACCTACAGACTTCAGCCTCAGTTTGTAGTGCCAGTGGAATCATGAAATCTTCCCAGGGTGGGGCATCCTGAATGCTCTTTGTGATCTGTGATGCAGTCATTGGAAAGTTAAAGATGTTTAAGTCCTTTATTGGATTTGATCCCTCATTCCCAAAGGAAGCAGTGCATAGCCCTGCGCTTCAGTTCTCTCACTCTTTACTGTATCCCACGGCTGCTGATGCACATTCAGCACATCACATTGCTGGTTAGAAGCATGTGAAGGAAAATGCCTTAAAGCAAAATGTATTGATTCACATTACAAGAATGAAACACACAATAAAGAAAGCACTGAAATTTTTCTTTCTCTTCAGGTAAGGATTATACACAGAGGGAAGGATTCAGATCAATGATTAGAAAAAGGAATCCATGGAAAACAAAAGGAGTTACACTAAAACTCTTCAGAAATTAATTAATACAGAGAGGTTTAAAAGAGTGAGTTGCAGTGTTTCATCTCTGCATGAACAGGATGCCCAATGACCAAATCCATAGTCACTTTAAAAGGAATGGAAGATGAGCAGCAGGCTGGCAGGCATTTCAAATATCACAGTAGCACAGTACATTAGGGGTTGGAAGGGACCTCCAGAGATCGTCCAGTCCAAGCCCCCTGCCAGAGCAGCATCACCCAGGGCAGTCTGCACAGGAATGCATCCAGGGGGGTTGGAAAGGCTCCAGAGAAGGAGACTCCACAACCTCTCTGGGCAGCCTGCTCCAGGGCTCTGCCACCCTCACTCTAAAGAAGTTTCTCCTCATCTTGAGCTGAAACCTTCTCTGTTCAAGTTTCTCTCCACTGGTCCTTGGCTTATTGCTGTGCAGCACCCAAAAGAGCTTGGCCCCCTCCCCTTGACCCCCAGCCCTCAGCTCTTGATAGGCATTGATCAGATCCCCTCTCAGCCTTCTCTTCTCCAGACTCAACAGCCCCAGGGCTCTCAGTCTCTCTTCCCAGGGCAGATGCTCAAGTCCCCTAAGCATCCTCCTGGCTCTCCCTTGGACTCTCTCCAGCAGGTCTCTGTCTCTCTGGGACTGAGGAGCCCAGAACAGGACACAAGATTGCAGCTGTGGTCTGAGCAGGGCAGAGCAGAGGGGGAGCAGAACCTCCCTAGCCCTGCTGGCCACACTTTTCTTGCTGCACCCCAGGATCCCATTGGCTCTCTTGGTCACCAGGGCACATTGTTGTCCCATGCAGAGCTTGCTGCCCACCAGCACTCCAAGGTCTTTCTATGTGGAGCTACTTTCCAGCAGGGCAGCCCCTAACCTATACTGGTGCCTAAACATTCAAGCTCTTTTTTGTCTAAAGAACAATGTCATTGGGAAAGACTGGGAGAGCCTTACCTAAGCCTATAAAACAGCCAGATGGGGAGAACTTGAGTTACCTATTCTGGCCCTCTGACTATTGGCAGTGGGAAACAGCATTGACCAATGTCATCGGCAACGGTTTGGCAATCAAAACTCACCCCCTGACATCTGCTTTCAGCACATGGTGTTACTGTGGCTTCAGGGGGCAGCTCATTTCAGAAATTAAGGAAAAAAATACTCTACAAGCAGCCTAACTGGTGAAGAGTGCTTGTGCTACACTAGGTTCTACAGTCCTCACTGAAGGAAAGTGAATGCTCTTCACTAATGCTCTGCTCCCTCTTGCCCAGACGCTCAGGCTTGGGGTGAAGCTGGAAGCTAATAGAACGATGGTGTCTGAATGACAGGCATCTCTTGATGAGAAGCCTCTGCACTTCCAGGGATCTCTGCACTTCATTCTTCTTTGAATTTCATTTGGAACACTTCACTGGGAGCTAGAGTGCTGCAGCTCTGCCCCACTTCTTTTAAAAAGACACATCTCCTCTGTCCACCCAATCTGAATGGCCTTGGCAGAACTTATGTGGAGTAGATCATGGAATCATAGAACAGCTTAGGCTGGAGGAGACCTTAGAGATCACCTAATCCAAACTGAGCCATGGGCAGGGAGTTTGGATTAGGTGATCTCTAAGGTCTCTTCCATGGGCAGGGACACCTCTTAACTAGCTCAGCTTACTCAAGGCCACATCCAACATCTCCATTAAGCAGGCATCCACAACCTCTCTGGACAAGCCATTCCAGAGTCTTGCCACCCTCCTAGTGAAGAATTTCTTTCCTAAGACCCAATCTAAACCTATTCTCCTTCCATTTCAATCCATTTTCCCCTGTCCTAACAGTAGACACTGTTGTAAAAAGTCCCTCTGTGACCTTCCCTTAGGTTCCCTTCAGGTATTGGAAGGCAGTTATGAGGTCCCCCCAGAGGCTTCTCTTCTCCAGGCTGAACAATCCCAGTTCCCTCATCCTGTCCTCAGGATAAGCAACTCAAATGTTGAGACCTCAGAAGCTGATGTGGATCATCAAGGCACTTCAAAAGTCTGAAATGGTCTCTTTCTGTAAGTGGCATCTTGATGGTCATTTATTTGCCTCATCCTAGCTCTTGTCTAGAGTAGCAATGCAGTTCTTGATGTGCTGTGTAAGTATTTCTCTGAAAGCAAGGAGTATTGTGACACCTTGGGAGAATAGACAATTGATTAGTTTTTCTTCATCTGGAGTGCCTTGTGCTGGATTATTTTTGAACAGTGTTTCACTTTTAAATCAGTCTGAGACAATAGTGCCTTCATGCCAAAGAAGATCAGCTGGTTTTGTCTTTTCTCCTTAAGGTATATGGAGCATGAAAGGAGTTCTATACAGGGATCAATAGTGGACCATTAAAAAGACAAAAATATGGTCTAGAAGAGGCAGCAACTGACTGGGACTTGAAAATCTTTTCTCTACTTCTGGCTCTGCCTGCAGCTAGACAATTTACTTGCTGCCTCTCTGCCTTCCTTCCCTCAGGTGTAAAACGACTGTATTAGTGCTTCTGCAGCAAGAATGAGTGCTAAGATTGTCCCTATGGCCGTGCAGTGCATAGGGAACTACTGCATTGCTCCATAGCCAGCATTAGAGCAGCACAAGCAGAACAGCCACTTGCCTGCAATGAAGCTGGATCCCACCGCCACCACCAGGGGCTACCATTCGCTGCACAGGAACAGCTGAGCTGCTTAGAGCAGGCTGCTGTGTGTCCACATGGCACTGCACTGAAAGGGAAACAGTCAAGGGCATGTTCAGGATATTAATAAGTGTGTAAACAGAACAAGAGGACACAGTCTCAAGCTGTGTCAGGGGAGGTTGAGGCTGGATGTTAGAAAGAAGTTCTTCCCAGCAAGAGAGATTGGCCCTTGGGATGTGCTGCCCAGGGAGGTGGTGGAGTCACCATCCCTGGAGGTGTTTAGGAAGAGCCTGGATGAGGCACTTGGTGCCATGGTTTAGTTGATTAGATGGTGTTGGGTGATAGGCTGGGCTTGATGATCTCAAAGATCTTTTCCAACCTGATCTATTCTATTCTATTCTATTCTATTCTATTCTATTCTATTCTATTCTATTCTATTCTATTCTATTCTATTCAACACCTTTCTCTTCCAGATCAGTGCATATGGCATTTCATTTGTTCTAATTGACAAGCAGTTGAATATGAACAGATCACACAGGAAAACATCCAGGTGGTGTTGGAATCTCTCCAGAGAGGGAGACTCCACAACCCCCCTGGGCAGCCTCTTCCAGGGCTCTGTCACCCTCACAGGGAAAATAATTCTCCTCATTCCTCCATGGCACTTCCTCTGCCTCAGCTTCCACCACTGCTCTGGGCACTCACCCTGCATATCTTCATCAACATGCTGAGGTCACCCTCAGGCTCCTCCTCCCCAAGGAAGACAGCTGTGTGCAGTATTTGTGTTAATCATCACTGTACTCTATTGATTTGGTTTCTCATGTGGTCAGATGGAGCCTTGCCTAAATTCCACTTTCCACTACACTTCTTGATGTTCTTACTTGACAGTAGGTCTTGATTTGAAAAGGCAAATGAGTGAAACTAATCTACAGATGTTGACAACTTGCTGCTTCTTCAGAGTCAGGTCGAAGTCCAAGCTGCAGCTTGCCATTTAGAGGGATTTTCTGAGTAAGGGAATTGTCTTAACATAACCTGGCATTAATATCTCCATGTTTTCCTGCAAAACACCAGGGCATTGTTTACATAAGCATGCCCAGTGTCTGCTCTAAACAGCTCAGATTGCAATGAAGAGCTAGGGATGAAGGAGGAAGTTGAGCCTGGGGAGAGGTTAGACTCATAGAGTTGTCAGGGGTGGAAGGGACCTCAAGGCTCAGCCAGTTTCAACCTCCCTCCCTCCAACCTCCCAACCACAGGTTGCTCACAGCCACATCCAGCCCGGCCTGAAAAACCTCCAGGGATGAGGCTGCCACAACCTCCCTGGGCAACCTGTGCCAGTCTCTCACCACCTTCATGGGGAAGAACTCAGGCTCCTCCTCTCCAAGCTACAGAGAGAGCCCTCAGCTCCCTCAGGCTCTCCTCACAAGGAAGATGTTCCACTCCCTTCAGCATCTTTGTGGCTCTGTGCTGGACTCTTTCAAGCAGTTCCCTGAGGTCCTGCTTGAACTGAGGGGCCCAGAGCTGGACACAGTACACGAGATGCAGGGCAGAGTGGAGTGGGAGGAGAACCTCTCTTGACCTTTTGCACAGCCCAGAATGGCCTTGGCCTGCTTCAGGTTTACGACTGAAATTCTTTTTCAAGACCCACACCTGAGCTCAGCACAGGAACTCATCTGCTATTTTAGGCAGGAATTAACCACACACAGCTTCACCTGAAAGAGCATGAGTCTGCTCTTGACCTGCTTCACACGTGGCACTGAAACACCTTTTTACTCTGATGTGGGTCTGGGGTGTTCTGCCTTCTTGTGGTTTTTTTTGCTGGTTTTGTTTGTTCCCCTCACTGCTTCTGCCACTTCTCCCCCCCTCCCCCCCAGTTTCTACCCACTTTTTGTAGTACTTGATGAGCCAGAGCAAGAGAGATAACTTAGATACATTGGATCATAGCCAGTAAAAGCCATCTCGCAGCTACTCTCTACCTCTGCAACAGGAACATCCTTCACCATAAGATCTGTTAAAATAAGCTGTCAGTAAATGTTCCCCACGTTTACCTGGGGAAGAGTTGCTAGCAGAAAAGGCCTGGAGCAATAATGTCACACACAGCATTGCAGCATCAGTCAGTGTCCAGCCAGGAAACAGAATCAAATCATTGCTTTGCATTCAGTTAGCATTAGGGAAGACAAAATATGGGGTCAGGTATTCAGCCTTTGTAAGCCACCTGAGCTCCACTGAGCTTTACCTATTCACAGCACTTAAACCACAAGACTCTTTCTCCAGAAATCACAGAACCACAGGAACATTCAGGTTGGAAAAGACCCTCAGGATCACCAAGTCCTACCAATTCCAGGGGTGGTCTCAGGAGGGTAGAGTAGAGGGGGAGAAGAACCTCCTTAGACCTAGACTATTTGGTTCTGCACTTTGGCCACAACAACCCCAGGCAGTGCTACAGGCTGGGGTCAGAGTGGCTGAGAGCAGCCAGGCAGAGAGGGACCTGGAGGTACTGGTGTATAGCAGCTGAACATGAGCCAGCAGTGTGCCCAGGTAGCCAAGAAGGCCAATGGCATCCTGGCCTGCATCAGGAACAGTGTGGCCAGCAGGAGCAGGGAGGTCATTCTGCCCTGGACTCAGCACTGGTTAGGCTACACCTTGAGTCCTGTGTCTAGTTCTGGGCCCCTCAGTTTAGGAAAGATGTTGAGGTGCAGGAAGGTGTCCAGAGAAGGGCAACAAAGCTGGGGAGGGGTCTGGAGCACAGCCCTGTGAGGAGAGGCTGAGGGAGCTGGGGTTGCTTAGCCTGGAGAAGAGGAGGCTCAGGGGTGACCTCATTGCTCTCTACACCGCCCTGAAGGGAGGTTGTATCCAGGTGGGGGTTGGTCTCTTCTCCCAGGCAGACAGCACGAGAACAAGGGGACACAGTCTCAAGCTGTACCAGGGGAGGTTTAGGCTACAGGTTAGGAAGAAATTCTTCCCATAAAGAGTGACTGGCTATTGGAATGTGCTGCCCAGGGAGGTGGTGGAGTCACCATCCCTGGAGGTGTTTAGGAAGAGCCTGGATGAGGCAGCTGGTGCCATGGTTTAGTTGATTAGATGGTGTTGGGTGATAGGTTGGGCTTGATGATCTCAAAGGTCTTTTCCAACCTGGTCTATTCTATTCTATTCTATTCTATTCCATTCCATTCCATTCCATGCCATTACATTTTTTGGAAAGACACCACAGATTGTGGGGTTTGTGTTTCTGGTAGAGAAAGGAATCAAATCCTGTTGGTTATTTTTCAGTCCTAAGGGGATCGTTGTTGCAGTTTGAAGGGGAGAGCTTTAGACTAGATCACAGAGTCACAGAATTCCTCTTGTTGGAAAAGACCTTTCAGATCATCAAGTCCAGCCATTATCCATTTCCATCAAGTCTGGTGCTAAACCATGTCCCTCAGCACCACATCTCCACCTCTCTGAATCACCTGCAGCGATGGGGACTGAACCACAGGGCAGTCTGTTCCAGCAACCAAGAACCCCCTCAGTGAAGTTCCTTGTAACATTCAACCTAACCTTCCCCTGGTGCAACTTGAGGGCATTTCCTCTCATCCTCTCACTTGTTACTAGGGAGAAGAGATCAGCCCACACCCCA
>CM037643.1:43198231-43234463 GCA_015227895.2 Colaptes auratus | reverse complement strand
GAGTCCTCAGGGATCAGTCCTGGGACCATCTTGTTCAAACATCTTTGTGGGTGCCTGGACAGTGGCATGAGTGCACCCTCAGCAAGTTTCTGCTGATGACACCAAGCTGTGTGGTGCAGCAGACACGCTGGAGGGAAGGGATGCCATCCAGAGGGACCTTGACAGGCTGGAGAGGTGGGCACAGGCCAACCTCATGAGGTTCAACAAGACCAAGTGCAGGGTCTGCATCTGGTCGACGCAATCCCAGGCACAAATACAGGTGGCAGGTGACTGGCTGGGGAGCAGCCCAGAGGAGAGAGACTTGTGGGTGCTGGGTGGACGAGAAGCTCAACATGAGCTCTCAATGTGCACTTGCAGCCCAGAAAGCCAATCAGCCTGGGCTGCATCAGGAGAAGTGTGGCCAGCAGGTCAAGGGAGGGGATTCTCCCCCTCTACTCAGCTCTGGTGAGACCCCACCTGGAGTACTGCGTCCAGTTCTGGAGCCCCTATTACAAGAGATCTGGAGGTGCTGGAGCGTGTCCAGAGAAGGGCCACGAGGATGATCAGAGGGCTGGAGCACCTCTCCTATGAGGACAGACTGAAGGAGTTGGGGCTGTTCAGCTGGAGAAGAGAAGGCTCCAAGGTACCTCATTGTGGCCTTCCAGTATTGAAGGGGGCCTACAAGAAGGCTGGGGAGGGACTTTTCAGACTGTCAGGGAGTGATAGGACTAGGGGGAATGGGATGAAGCTGGAGGTGGGGAGATTCAGGCTGGATGTGAGGAGGAAGTTCTTCACCGTGAGAGTGGTGAAGCCCTGGAATGGGTTGTCCAGGGAGGTGGTTGAGGCCCTGTCCCTTGCGGTGTTTAAGACCAGCTGGACGAGGCTCTGTCCAGCCTTATCTAGGGTAGGTGTCCCGCGCCCATGCAGGGGGGTTGGAACTAGATGATCCTTGTGGTCCCTTCCAACCCTAACTGAAACTATGAACTATGAAACTATGAAACTATGAAGCTGAGGCAGAGGAAGTGCCATGGAAACAGGAGGAAGAATTTTTTCCCTGTGAGGGTGACAGAGCCCTGGAAGAGGCTGCCCAGGGGGGTTGTGGAGTCTTCCTCTCTGGAGATATTCAAGACCTGCCTGCATGTGTTCCTGTGGGTTCTGCTCTAGGTGCTCCTGCTCTGGCAGGGGGGTTGGACTGGATGAGCTTTGGGGGTCCCTTCCAGCCCCTGGCATTCTGTGATTCAAACACAGTGCTGTGCTGTTTCAAAGGTAAGGGTTTAGCATAGGTGTATCCTCTTCCAGCCATCAACCAATGGATCAAAACAGATTTATTTTGTGGTGCATAGAATTACTCATTCTCTCTGCAATAATTTCTCTTTGGATCTATTTGCAAATTGCCTTTCTTTCTTTCTTTCTTTCTTTATTAATTTATCTACTTTCCTGTTGTCTGAGTCTTCAGAAATTAAGGCTTAAAATCTAACTCTGCAGATGTAGTGTGAGGTGGATGCCTTCTAGAAGCATTATTTAGAAGAGGACCTTTCTGCTTGACTATTTTTTTTTCTTCTCTCTTCTTTTATTCATTTTGGCTAGACATTTGGCTGTCCTCATCACACAGTGAGTGAAGCTTGCTGACTCTGAGTAATGTCAGGGTTTGCTGCTCTACCAAATGTCTGCAGTGCCTTATCACAGTATCACAGTATCACCAAGGTTGGAAGAGACCTCAAAGATCACCGATTCCAACCTGTCACCACAGACCTCATGACTAGACCATGGCACCAAGTGCCACGTCCAGTCCCCTCTTGAACACCTCCAGGGATGGGGACTCCACCACCTCCCTGGGCAGCACATTCCGATGACAAATGATTCTCTCAGTGAAGAACTTTCTCCTCACCTCCAGCCTAAACTTCCCCTGGCACAGCTTGAGACTGTGTCCTCTTGTTCTGGTGCTGACCAAGCCCTTCCTGGCTACAACTTCCCTTCAGGGAGTTGTAGAGAGCAATGAGGTCACCCCTAAGCCTCCTCTCCTCCAGGCTAAGCAACCCCAGCTCCCTCAGCCTCTCCTCACAGGGCTGTGCTCCAGACCCCTCCCCAGCCTTGTTGCCCTTCTCTGGACACCTTCAAGTGTCTCAATGTCCTTCCTAAACTGAGGGGCCCAGAACTGGACACAGGACTCAAGGTGTGGCCTAACCAGTGCAGTGTACAGGGGCACAACAACTTCCTTGCTCCTGCTGGCCACACTGTTCCTAATGCAGGCCAGTTTGCCATTGGCCTTCTTGGCCACCTGGGCACACTGCTGGCTCATGTTTAGGCAGCTGTCAATCAGCACCCCCAGGTCGCTCTCTGTTTGGCAGCTCTCAGCCACTCTGACCCCAGCCTGTAGCTCTGCATGGGGTTGCTGTGGCCAAAGTGCAGCACCTGGCACTTGGACTTGTTGAATGTCATCCTGTTGGATGTAAGATGTAAAGATGTAAAGAATTCATGGGCAGGTTTCAGATTGTTCTGCACTACTTTGACAATGTTTCATGTTTCAGCGAGTGACCTCCTGAGTTACACTTCTTATTTTAACCTGAGAGCAACAGGTTTCAGGGCTCTAGCTGCAGCAACTCGGTGAAGCAAAGCACCTGTTGTGTTCCTAAAGAGAAACACTCTTTTATAATAAGAAGAAAAATACATTTTCTTCATGGTTTCTTTAGAGACACCTGAATATGATTGCCACTTTTTGAAGTTACCATGTGTGTGCTGTCAGGAAAGTAAGCGGCTTGCTTTAGGGTTCTGACTCCAAACCCCAATAACCACGAAAGAACCAACTAAGCCAAACCCACAGTCCCCCTCTCTCCTGGAGAAGCAACCAACCAACAAAGGCTAAAAATCAAGATTAAAAAGGCCCCACCATCGCTCTTTCTCCTGGCCTGGAGCCTGTAATTCTACCAGGAAAGGTCATTGTCTTCTTTTGTGTGGGGGGTTCTGTTACAGGTTGAAGGGGAACGTTAGCCTAGTCCCTGACTGCACAGACTGAAAGTAAAATACATGACCATTGGATGTAAAGAGAAACTAATGCTAAGGTCTATAGAATTCATTGGATTACTAATGGGATATAGAGCAGAGGCAGAAACAGTTCTTTTTTTCTTCCTCTTCTCTTGCGTCTGCTTGCATCTTCTCTCTCTCTCCTGTGGCCTTGCCAGGGGATCTCTGTTTTGACTCCTGTGTGAGGTAACAGGAAGGAGAGATGGAGGTGACCAGTCCCCCTGGCTCCATCCAGGTGGGGCTGAGGAGTTTCTGTGTTGTTTATAAATGGCAAATATCTCTCTGTTGTCCATCTACTGTGTATTTTGTACTTATTCACTGCATTTTGTATTTCTAGGTTGTAGTTTGCTTGTACACAGAGCTTCGTCTGCTTCCATCCCAAACTGAGCTAAGTCTGGCAGTTTTATTTTGGGGGTAGTTCTCCAAATCATCTGGGGGGTAATTTCAAGCCCACCACGGGTTCAAAAAGAGATTGTCACCTCAGGCAGCTTATTGCAGGTTCTGCCAGCATAGCAGCATTCATTTGGAGTGTGACGTCAGATGGGTAAAAGCAGCAGCAGGAGGCACCTCTCAAATAGGAAGAGTTACTCAGAGCAGGACAGTAATCATCCCTCTATATATTCCTGTGGGTGGCAGGGAATGAACTGCACAACAGCCATGCCCCCAGCACCCACTGGCTGCAAAAGGAGAACTGTAGTGTGATAGCTTTGTTGATGAGCATTTGTCTCGGTCCGGAGAGGGAGAGAGCCTTGGTTCTTTGTAGAACATTCCCATGTTGTGGAATTAAATGCACAAACAAGGCCAAATATCAAAAGCCAGGCTATTTATTAACAGGATAAAGTGGACAGAACAGAAGAAGGGAGAGAGAGAGGGAGGAGAAAATGGAGAAAGAGAGAGAGGGCTAGAAAGGAATTATATTACCACACCCCAGCTCTCCCCACCCCACAAAGAGGATTTTGCTGGAGAAGGTCCGAGGAAGGGTGCCTCTGCTTTGGCTTGGAGGAGAGGTCATCTTTGTTGGCTTGTACTGTCCTCCCTGGAGGAGGGGAGGGAGAGATCCCAAAGCCCAAGTCCAAGTCCTTCTCTGAGCAGCCTCCAGCATGTGGTGTCTTCAGTAAAGATGTTTTTTCCTCTTCTCTGTGAGTTTTTTTCTTCTTACAGCAGGCAAAACCTAGGGCATGGAGAGCAGCTTCCCAGTCTGCTGCTTCCAGGCTGCAAGGTGATGTCTTTTCCTCTCTCTGCCTGTTTCTCTCTCTCTGAGCTGCTAGGGCTCAGCTCCCCCTGGCCCCCACCCTAGTCAGATTAATGCATCTGCCAGGGTGTGCAATCAGTGGGCAGAGCTGACCCAGCAGGCAGGTCCTTCACAGCAATCTTATCCTTTGTTGAACATTCCAGCAGGTCTTTTCGACATCCCCTTCCTGGGCAGCTGTTGTCTGAGTGAGGAGCGAAGGTGATTTTATCTTTGTTGAGTCTCATCAAGACAGAGACAAGATTTAGTCTCTTACAACATTCAGAACTGTCACTTTGCAGTCGAATCAGCAGCTGTACTGCGTGGGCAAGCAAGCTATAGAGCCTGTGGACCGCTAAAGGCTCAGGATATTCCTAATCAAGGCAAGTGTGGACGTGGGTATTCCAAAGACTGCCTTGTACAGGATGAGTTTAACTTGGAAGTTCACTTTAACATAGTGGATTTAGCATGCAAACCTTAGGAAGTTGAACACAAACAACTGTGTATGTGGACAAGCCCTTGGCTTTTATTCTGGCCAGGAGATGCTTTTCTCTGCCTAGCTGGATTCAGCTGTCAGCCTCTCTCCCCAGACCTCACATCATCTCTGCTGCTTGGTCTTGATGCTTACAGGACTGATTCGACTGAACCCCCTCATTGTTTAGCTGAGAAGAGGGTTCATTCACTCTGCAACAGCTGTAGTAAGTGTGGGCTTGATTACTATGCAAGTAACAACTTGTGCAGGGTAAATAGTCAGGCCCTGGCCTGTGTAAATAGGCAGTCTGTAAACTGCAAATTCCTGCTGGTAGAATTTATCTTTGTTCTGATTGTTTGAAATTCTTATCTTTAACTCAGAACATTCTGGATCACTTTTTTTAAAGCAGCATTGCTTTTTCCTCTTAGATCCCTTCTTTCCCTCCAGCTTCTGGAGCTTGCAGAGGTGAGAGCTATAGCTTTACTCAAGAAAATATATAGCTATACTCAAGAAAAGGGAAACTAAGATTTACTAAGATGTAAATACATTGTGCTGGCTATGGGGATGGAAAGCCAACCCTCTCTGTAGCCCTTAGGTTTCAGTTTTCCCTGTAGGGCATGTGTCAAGGGTTAGGACTGAGATGACCACTAAACAAGTGACAGGCACTCTGTTAACCCCTCTGCCTTCCCAAAAGGAAAGAGGAAAGGGAATTAGGCAGAGTGCCTGGAGAAGATGAAGCTCAGGGGAGACCTCATTGCCCTCTACAAATACCTGAAGGGAGGTTGTAGCCAGGTGGGGGTTGGTCTCTTCTCCCAGGCAAGCAGCACCAGAACAGGAGGACACAGTCCCAAGCTGCACCAGGGGAAGTCTAGGCCGGAGGTGAGGAGAAAGTTCTTCCCAGAAAGAGAGATTGGCCATTGGAATGTGCTGCCCAGGGAGGTGGTGGAGTCCCCATCCCTGGAGGTGTTCAAGAAGGGATTGGATGTGGCACTTGGAGCTATGGTTTAGTTATCAGGAGGTGTTGGGTATTAGGTAATAGGTTGGACTTGATGATACAATACAATACAATACAATACAATACAATACAATACAATACACCACCAGGTTGGAAGAGACCTTCAAGATCATCACGTCCAACCCAGCAACCAATCCAACCCACCTAAACAAGTAAACCATGGAACTAAGCACCCCATCAAGTCTCCTCCTGAACACCTCCAGTGATGGTGACTCCACCACCTCCCTGGGCAGCCCATTCCAATGGGCAATCACTCTCTCTGTATAGAACTTCCTCCTATCCTCCAGCCTAAACCTCCCCTGGTGCAGCCTGAGACTGTGTCCTCTTGTTCTGGTGCTGGCTGCCTGGGAGAGGAGACCAACCCCCTCCTGGCTACAACCTCCCTTCAGGGAGTTGTAGAGAGCAAGAAGGTCTCCCCTGAGCCTCCTCTTTTCCAGGCTAAGCAACCCCAGCTCCCTCAGCCTCTCCTCACAGGGCTGTGCTCCAGACCCCTCCCCAGCCTTGTTGCCCTTCTCTGGACACCTTCAAGTGTCTCAATGTCCTTCTTAAACTAAGGAGTGTGGCAGCTTTAGGATATGCCCTGAACTGGACACAGGACTCCAGGTGTGGCGTAACCAGTGCTGAGCACAGGGCAGAAGGACTTCCCTGCTCCTGCTGGCCACACTAGTGCAGGCCAGGATGCCCTTGGCCTTCTTGGCCACCTTGGCACACTGCTGGCTCGTGTTCATTTTGTACATATTCATTGCATTCCATTGTGGATTGTAGCTTTCCATGTAAATAGAGCTTCATTTGCTTCCACTGAGCTGGTCTGGCAATCTTATGTTGAGGGGTAGTTTCAACCCACCTCAGTGCTTTTTGCAGAATGCCATTACTTCACTACCCAGGCTGGAGAAGAGGAGGCTCAGGGGCGACCTCATTGCTCTCTATGACTCCCTGAAGGGGGATTGTAGCCAGGAAGAGCTTGGTCTCTTCTCTCTAGCAACCATCACAGAACAAGAGGACACAGTCTCAAGCTGTGCCAGGGGAAGTTTAGGCTGGAGGTGAGGAGAAAGTTCTTCACGTGGAGAGTCATTCGCCATTGGAATGGCCGCCCAGGGAGGTGGTGGAGTCACCGTCCCTGGAGGGGTTCAAGAGGGGACTGGATGTGGCACTTGGTGCCATGGTCTAGTCATGAGGTCTGTGGTGACAGGTTGGACTCGATGATCTTCGAGGTCTCTTCCCACCTTGGTGATACTGCGATACTGTGATACTGTGATGTGGGACAGCACTAAAATGAGATTATCTTGGATGGAGAGCAGCTGCTCTATGACTTTCATGAATAAAACAAACCTTTGTAAATGAAATCTTGAAAGCAGACAGGGAAAACAGAATGAAGCATAGAAATGAAGCCCTGAATGGCCCTTGCCATGTAGTGGGCAAGTGAAAAAAGGAGGAGGAAAGTGAATGTTTAAGAAGCAAATGGCATTTAAAAATGCTGCATATTATTGACCCTTCACCCTGTGGTTTTTTTTCTAATGATTACAGTGAACAGGCTGAAAAGTAACATTTATTCTGTGAAATGATATTGCTCCCAGTGGCAGGTGTCCTGGGGTGTATTCTATTTGATTATTACTCCTCTCTTGAACCTAATAGGTCATTTTAAACCAAAGTGTTTGGAAAAAAAACCAATCAGCATTTTCTTCACTCAGAGACAGAGTCATTGCTGTACCAGGCTTCAGCTTCATGTCAGAGCATCCAGCTAAGCACAGACCATTTAGATATCCAGACAGGGGGTTGGTTTAGTGTTGCAGGGCAGTCACAAGTGATGTTCCCCAGGTCCTGGGACTGGGACCAGTCCTGACCAATTTCTTTACCAGTGTCTTGGATGAGGGGATCAAGGGCACCCTCAGTGAGTTTGCAGATGACAGGACATTAGGAGGGAGAGATGATCTGCTGGAGGGTAGGGAGGCTCTACAGAGGGACCTGGATAGCTTGGACCCATGGACTGAGGTCATCTGTGTGAGCTTCAACAAGGCCAAGTGCCAGGTCCTGCACCTGGGCCACAACCACCCCATGAATGCTGCAGGCTTGGGGAGAGTGGCTGGAGAGCTGGGGGGGGAAAAGGACCTGGGGGACTGACTGACAGGAGGGTGAACATGAACCAGCAGTGTGCCCAGGGGCAGAGAGGGCCAGGGGCATCCTGGCCTGGATCAGAAACAGTGTGGCCAGCAGGAGCAGGAGGGGCTGTCCCTCTGCACTCAGCGCTGGGGAGGCTGCACTCGAGTGCTGTGCTCAGCGCTGGGCACCGCAGCACAGGAAGGACATCGAGGAGCTGGAGCTGGGCCAGAGAAGGGAACTGAGCTGGTGAGGGGCTGGAGAACAAGGCTGTGAGGAGAGGCTGAGGAGCTGGGTGCTGGTTAGTCTGCAAGAAAGGAGGCTGAGGGAGACCTCATGCTCTCTGGAGCTACCTGGCAGGAGGTTGTAGAGAGGTAGGCTCTGGTCTCCTCTCACCAGTGACTCATGGCAGAACGAGAGGGAAAGGCCTCAAGCTGGGCCAGGGGAGGTTTAGGCTGGGCATCAGAAAAAATATTCATGGAAAGGGATGTGGGGCACTGGCACAGCTGCCCAGGGAGGTGGCTGAATTGCCATCTTTGGAGGTGTTTAAGAGCCATCTAGATCTGGTGCTTGGAGACATGGTGCAGTGACAGACTTGGAGAGTGAGCAAAAGGGCTGCACTTGATGACCTTGAGGTCCTTTCTGGCCTGGATCAGTGGTCTTGATGGTTGGACTTGATGATCTCAGAGGTCTTTTCCAGCCCAAACAATTCTATGGGTCTATGATATGCAGGCATGAGGTGAATACAGCTGAAAATAGGAGTTAAAAATCCAATAGAACAGAATAGACCAGGTTGGAAGAGACCTTAAAGATTATCACACCCAACCTATCATCCAACACCACCTAATCAACTAAACCATGGCACCAAGCACCCTATCAAGTCTCCTCCTGAACACCTCCAGTGATGGTGACTCCACCACCTTCTCAGGCAGCCCATTCCAATGGGCAATCACTCTCTCTGTGGAGAATTTCTCCCTAACCTCCAATCTGAACCTCCCCTGGCACAGCTTGAGACTGTGTCCTCTTGTTCCAGTGCTGGTTGCCTGGGAGAAGAGACCAACCTCTGCCTGGCTACAACCTCCCTTCAGGGAGTTGTAGAGAGCAAGAAGGTCACCCCTGAGTCTCCTCTTCTCCAGGCTAAGCAACCCAGCTCCCTCAGCTCTCCTCATAGGGCTGTGTTCCAAACCCCTCACCAACTTCATTGCCCTTCTCTGGACACCTTCCAGCAAGTCAACCTCCTTCCTAAACTGAGGGGCCCAGAACTGGACACAGGACTCAAGGTGTGGCCTAACCAGTGCAGTGTACAGGGGCAGAACCTCCCTGCTCCTGCTGGCCACACTGTTCCTGATGCAGGCCAGGATGCATTGGCCTTCTTGGCTGCCTGGCACACTGCAGGCTCATGTTCAGCCTCCCATCAACAGCACCCCAAGTCATCCCTCCCTGCCTGGCTGCTCTCCAGCCACTCTGACCCCAGCCTGCAGCACTGCCTGGGGTTGCTGTGGCCAATGTGCAGCATCTGGCACTTGGATGTGTTAAATGCACCTGAATCCCTTGGCAAACACTCTGTAGATTCTGGTGGGAGCAGATAGCAGTGTTTTTTGCACAGGTGTGTACAGATAACACGCATAGCAGGGAGTGGTGGAAGACTCCAGAGAGATGTAGTGTCCCTACAATGAGCTCTGGAGAGGATAGTATCATCCAATGAATCCCTTAACTGCCTGTGTGAGGTGGTACCTTGCCTCTACTTGCAGCATAGCTGAATTTATTGCTTGGCTACCCTACCACTGTTTACCACAGCTGCTGTTTTCCACTTAAAAATCTCATAAATGTGAGCTCTTGATCTTCTGCCATTTAAAATCTGCTGGCTTGCCTTTTACACATGTGTCATAGGCAGCCAGTTTCAGGTATTCAGGGGGGAAAAAAGCACCCCATTTGGAGTTTAGCCAAGCTGGATTGTTTCATTTTGCCACACAGAATGCTATGGGACTTTGGATGTGGTTCTGAATCACACTTCATTACTGCTGCCCTGCACACAGAGTGCTGCCTGCACACATGCATAGTGCATAAAAGTTAAATAGTAACATTATTGTGTGTACTTTCATATGTTTTCAGCCAAAGCATAGAAAATTTCACCTCAATATGGGGAGAAACTCCTTTAAAGTGAGGGTGGCAGAGCCCTGGAGCAGGCTGCCCAGAGAGGTTGTGGAGTCTCCTTCTCTGGAGCCTTTCCAACCCCCCCGGATGCATTCCTGTGCAGACTGCCCTGGGTGATGCTGCTCTGGCAGGGGGGTTGGACTGGATGATCCCTGGAGGTCCCTTCCAACCTCTAATGTACTGTGGTACTGTGATAACCATCTACGATTTAAAACCCACCTTGGATATGTTTTAAACAAACTCTCCTGCCTGAAATGTTTCTTCTTGTCAAGGCAACATTAGAGACTAGATGAGAAAGCATTTAGCAGCTGAATTATCAGTGAGGAACTGCTCCAGTGATGGACTGGAAAAGCATCCACAGGTCTCATGGGAAGTCTGTTGGATTTCCTGTTAGGCTGAGGGGTGACTTAATGGTTTCTTACATTTCCATGTACCTCATGATTTTCTGGACTCTGCTGAATGTGCTTGTAGCAGGTAGCTAGCTGAGGTTAATACTAATGGGAAATAAAAGACTGCTTTTCCATCATGCAGATATGAAAGATCAGTTCATAGAATCATCGAATCACAGAATCAACCAGGTTGGAAATGACCTCAGAGATCATCAAGTCCAACCTATTAAGAGATCATCAAGTCCAACCTATTACCATTCTGCCAAGTGCCACATCCAATCCTTTTTTGGATCCCTCCAGGGAAATCATTCAGAAATTTTCAGCATGTTCTCTGTGAAATTGTATTCATCATCTCTGGGAACTTTCAAACAATCCTATTCAAATAAAGTGCAAGTCTGAAGCCTTTCAAAGCCAGAGTTATTCCAGCAGCTCTCCTTTATGTGACACTAATGAAGGGGAAGGATCAGCAGCAGCCTCATGAACTTGGCTACAGCTATTTTTATCTCCCTTTCCTATGATTCTATCATAAATGTATATGTTGATTAAACTGGAACTGATATGGAAGATGATCAGAGGCTGAAATCACATCTTGCACTGTCTGTGACTATTTGCTCCTCTGCCTTTCTTCTAAGGAAGCAGAATGCTCTCATCTTTAAGGTCACCACCAGGTTCCTTTTATTTAAGGAGTGTTTGAGCTTTGTAGGCCTGCACTCTCCTCTTGAGCACACTTGCCATTTTGGAGTTCATTCTCTAAATCAAAGCCTGTTGTGGAATCAATCCCATTTGGCATGCTCCTCTGTAATTTGTTGTTGCAAATGACAGCATAATGAAATAGATCTGCTTTTCTTCTTTCCTTTCTTTTATCTTTCCCTGTCTTTCTCCAGCATTAAACACAGAACTGAGCTAGAGGCTTGTCATAGAATTGTCAAGGTTGGAAGGAACCTCAAGGATCAGCCAGTTCCAACCCCCTGCCATGGCCAGGGACACCTCACACTACAGCAGGTTGCTCATAGCCACAGCCAGCCTGGCTGCAAACACCTCCAGGCAGGAGGCTGCCACCACCTCCCTGGGCAACCTGTGCCAGGCTCTCACCACCCTCATGGGCAACAACTTCTTCCTGACATCCAATCTGAATCTCCCCACTTCTATTTTAGTTCCATTCCCCCCAGTCCTGTCACTCCCTGACACCCTCAAAAGTCCCTCCCCAGCTTTCTTGGAGCCCCCTTCAGATGCTGGAAGGCCACAATTAGGTCTCCTCAGAGCTTTCTCCTCTCCAGACTGAACAGCCCCAACTCTCTCAGTCTGTCTCCAGAGCAGAGCAGCTCCAGCCCTCTGCTCATCCTCGTGGCCCTTCTCTGGACACCTTCCAGCACCTCCAGATCCTTCCTGTACTAGGGGCTCCAGAACTGGACACAGTGCTCCAGGTGGGGTCTCACCAGAGTGGAGTAGAGGGGGAGAGGCTTAAAGGATATTTACTTCTTAAGACCTTCCAAATGTCTAGTATAGGGATGTTCAAAATGGTGAACAAGTTTAAACTTGCATCCTTTAAATTTTAGCAGAAGAGTCTTTTTAACTCTTTTAAGTCTCCTTTTTTGACCTGCAAGAAACGATGCAAGAGCCTTGGAGGATTCTGGATTTACTTTTCAGTAAAAATCTGGTAAATCCTTGGCTTTACCATTGAGTCCAATGCCTTGGCTTTTGAGCTTTTATGGTTTTTAGGTTTTTTTTAATATAGGCTCTCCAGATGACCTCAAGTCACTTGGAAGAGAAGACAGAGAGGGCATTTAATAAATGTTTATTAATATCTGAGGGCTGGGGGTCAGGAAGGAAAGCACAGGGACAGCCTCTACTCAGTTGCACCCTGTGATAGGACAGGGGGCAATGGTTATAAACTACATCACAGGAAGTTCCACCACACCATGAGAGGGAACTTCTTCACTGTTAGGGTCCCAGAGCCCTGGAACAGGCTCTCCAGGGAGGTTGTGGAGTCTCCTTCTCTGGAGACTTTCCAGCCCTGTCTGGAGGTTGGACTCGATGATCTTTGAGGTCTCTTCCAACCTTGGTGATTCTGAGATTCTGATTCTGTGATTCTGTGATGTGTTCCTGTCTGGCTGTGTTCCTGTGTGACCTGTGCTGGATTCCCTGGTCCGGCTCTGGCAGGAGGGTTGGACTTGATGATTTCCAGAGGTCCCTACCAAACCCTAACATCCTCTGATCCTGTGATTCAATAACTGTAATTCATCATACTTTTACAGCAGTGGGCTTCCCTCTCATCAGTCAGTTTCTATATGATTCAGTGAGTTATAGTGAGGTGGGGGGTGGTGGGGAAAAAGAGAGAGAATCTCCATCTTTCTTTCACATTAGCATTTGGAAACTGAGGATTGCCTCAACATTTCAGTTCAAAGTATCAGTCAGGGTTGGAAGGGACCACAAGGATCAGCTAGTTCCAACCCCCCTGCCATGGGCAGGGACACCCCACACTAGAGCAGCCTGGCCAGAGCCTCATCCAGCCTGGGCTTAAACACCTCCAGGGACAGGGCCTCAACCACCTCCCTGGACAACCCATTCCAGGGCTTCACCACTCTCATGGGGAAGAACTTCCTCCACACATCCAGCCTGAATCTCCCCACCTCCAGCTTCCCTGCTCTGGCAGGGGGGTTGGACTGGAAGATCTCCAGAGGTCCCTTCCAACCCCTAACACCCTGTGAGCCTGTGATTCAGATGAGAGCTGAATGATGTGAGAATTCCTGCAGTTTTCCTATGTTTTGGCATAGATTTTATGTGCACTTGCTTACCACAGGGTACAAGTTCAAACATAAATCAGTTTAGTTACAGGGAAAAAAAAAAAAACACCAAAATTAAAGAGGACTGAAAATCTCCCTGGTGAAACAAGTCTGCTTCAAAAGGGTTTGTGTCATGTGCATCATTACTGTGTCGGTAACCAAAAGCTACCCTTCCTGTTCCTGTGCTTCCAGGACAGTGTCAGAAGGAAAGGGACACTCAGGTTCTCAGTGGTGATGCAGGGGCTCTTGGGGGAAATGCAGTGCTTGCTGCAGCTAAGGTGGTTGATTTTAGGATCTCAAATAAAGAAGCAGCAGCATGGGAAATCTATCCCAGCACAGTGGGTCGAGATCTAGAAGAGGAGCTGGCAGCTGTCTGTGGCTCCTTTGCACCAGTACACAGGAGGCTGGAGCTCAGCTGGCACATTTGTGTTGGCTATGTGTGGGTTTTGGCTTTGTAATTAAGCTAGCTAATTGCAGCTGAGGAGAAGCAGAATACAGGCATGCTCATCTTGCAATCAGTCATGCCTCATATGCTTGTAAAAAGGGAGACAAAAGCCAGCATGATGTTACAAGTCTGGTGGTAGCAGTATCTTCTGTGGATCCTACTGTGGCTGTCAGTGCTTCTACAGCCTTGGTACTGGTATAAGGGGACTCTTACTGAAGTTTGTGTCCAAAGCTGACATGAACTGGAGCATTTGTGTGGTTTACAACGCACAAATGTGCTGGGGGGGATCGCGGATCTGCTGGATAGTAGGAAGACACTCCAGATTGACCTGGACAAGAAAGCTGGGGAGGGACTTTGGAGGGTGTCAGGGAGTGATAGGACTGGGGGGAATGGAGCAAAACTAGAAGTGGGGAGATTCAGTTTGGATGTGAGGAAGAAGTTGTTCCCCATGAGGGTGGTGAGAGCCTGGCACAGGTTGCCCAGGGAGGTGGTGGCAGCCTCATGCCTGGAGGTGTTTGCAGCCAGGCTGGCTGTGGCTGTGAGCAACCTGCTGCAGTGTGAGGTGTCCCTGCCCATGGCAGGGGGGTTGGAACTGGCTGATCCTTGAGGTCCCTTCCAACCCTGACAATTCTGTGATTCTGTGCCAGTCTGGGCCCATGGGCTGAGGCCAGCAGGATGAGGTTTAACAAGGCCAAGTGCAGGCTTCTACGCTTTGACCACAATAATGCAAGCTACAGACTGGGGGATGAGTGGCTGGAGAGCAGCCTGGCAGAGAGGGACCTGGCAGTGCTGGGTGACAGCAGCTGAACATGAGCCAGCAGTGTGCCCAGGGGGCAAGGAAAGCCAAGGGTATCCTGGTGTAACCAGCAGGAGCAGGGATGGAATCCTGCCCCTGTGCTCAGCACAGCTGAAGCCTCACCTCCAGCACTGGGTGCAGCTCTGGGCCCTCACTGCAAGAGAGATCTTGAGGTGCTGGAGCAGGTCCAGAGGAGAGCAACCAGCCTGGGGAAGGGACTGGAGGGAAAGGCTGCTGAGGAGAGGCTGAGGGAGCTGGGGGTGTTCAGCCTGGAGGAGAGGAGACTCAGGGGGGACCTTATCACTCTCTACAACTACCTGAAGGGAGGCTGTAGTCAGTGGGGGTCAGGCTCTGCTCCCAGGCAACTTGTGACAGCACAAGAGGGCATGGCCTGAAGCTGTGCCAGGGGAGGGTTAGGTTGGATGTTAGGAAGTACTTCCTGATGGAAGGGGAATCAGAGACTGGGATGTGCTGCCCAGGGGGGTGGTGGAGTAGCCATCCCTGGAGGTGTTTAAGGCAAGATTGGAACTGCTAAATGAGCTCTTAAGTCTTTTCATCTGTTCTTAATTCTCTGTCTCTTCCAGTCTGTGACTTGAAATGCAGATTCATGTCTCTGTGTACAGCTCTTGAAATTCATTAACACTTTGAGATCTATTACAAATAGTGCTGAAAACTTTACTTAACCTGCTAGTATGCTTGAGAGGAAAGAAAATCTTCAGTGATTAGGTACTGAGTAGAAGTTTTATTTGTACTTTAATCCCATAATATTTGCTGTTGTGTAGACAACTGTTTGATTTTGCTTCCCTACAAACTTCTTCATTTTACTCTGCATGGCTTTTAAAGACTCACTGATTGGCATTCTCTTTTTTGGGATCTTGCTGGGCATGCTTTTTTCTGGGCTAAAAGCAGTAAATGAGGAGCTGTCCTCCCGTGATCTTTGAAGATGTAATCATCCTTTTCTTCTCCTTTTCATGTGGGCTGCTCTTTGTCCTGCTTCCTTAAATTGCTGTCCCAGTTAATTATATTCTCCTGCTTTTATACCAGCCATTTTAATTGGGTCTGATAGCCTTGGTTACTGCTTATTCTTCCTCCCTGTTTTTTGGAGCTTCTCCATAAATACCTCTATTAATTTTCCTCTTGAGAGGGAAAAAAAAAAAAGCCTTCCTATAGAGAGCAAATTGCTTCAATCAGCCAAACAGAATAAATAAATTAAAAGACAGAAAACATGTTAAGGAAAACAAAACTATTACCTGCACCTTGGTGGAGGCAGCCAGTGGATTAAAGTACACAGCTTCCACAGAGCTGAGATTCATGTAGGTGTTACAACAATCCCACTCTGTGCTAATATGCAGTTGGCTGCCACAGGATGAGTGTCTTTTGGGAATAAAGTGACAGCTAGAGAGGATTAACATCAAGTGGAGATAAGGTCTGACAAAACTATTTCCAATCCAATTCTTCCTCTGAAGTCAGGTTGCCTGATTGGCAGAGCTGTTCTGCCTCCCTCCTTCCAGACAGCAAACCAAGGCCTTAGCTTACCTAGGCTTCCCTGACACACAACTGATTTCTTAGCTGTCATGAAAACTCAGAGTTGAATGTTGCTGTCTCTGAAACACCTTTAATTAACTCAGAATCACAGAATATATCTGGCTGAAAGAGACCTCCAAGCTCATCCAGTCCAACCCTCCACCCAGCACTGCAGGCTCAACACTAAGCCATGGCCCTAAGCACCAGCTCCACACACTGCTGCAACACCTCCAGGGATGGGGACTCCAGCAGTGCCCTGGGCACAACATTCCAATGGCTGAGAGCCCTCTCTGGGGAGAAATATTTCCTAGCATCCAGCCTGAACCTCCCCTGCTGCAGCTTGGAACCATGTCCTCTGCTCCTGTCCCTTGCCACCAAGGAGCAGAGGCTGCCCCCTCCTCACTCCAACCTCCCTTCAGGGAGCTGCAGAGAGCAATGAGGTCTCCCTCAGCCTCCTCTTCTCCAGCCTGAACACCCCCAGCTCCCTCAGCCCCTCCTCATAACCCCAGGGGCTCCAGGCCCTTCTCCAGCCTCCCTGTCCTCTGGAGGTGCTCTAGCCTCTCAATGTCCCTCTGGTCATGAGGGGCCCAGAGCTGAACACAGCACTCCAGGTGTGGCCTCCCCAGTGCTGAGCACAGGGGATGATCACCTCCTGTCCCTGCTGCCCACCCTGCTTCTGATCCAAGCCAGGATGCCTTTGGCTGGGTGCTG
This sequence comes from Colaptes auratus, assembly GCA_015227895.2. Lineage (NCBI taxonomy): Eukaryota > Metazoa > Chordata > Aves > Piciformes > Picidae > Colaptes > Colaptes auratus. The sequence goes on along the minus strand of CM037643.1, from coordinate 43,217,852 downwards.
CTGGCTCATATTTAATCGACTGCCAACCAACACCCTCTCCAAGTTGCAGCTTTCCAACCACATATCCCCAAGCCTATATCTCACCATGGGGTTGTTGTGGCCTAGGTGCAGGGCCACAAATCACTTTGTCCATCTGTTAGACTGAAATGGGGAGAACTCATGGTCATTATTTCATCTCTTTTGGAAGCATTGCTGAGTTTGCTCAAAAGACAGACCTTTGTACTCTCTTACCCCTTTCAGAGGGCTTGCTTGGAGCTTGCTCGTGAAAGCTGGCTGAGCAGGGTCTCCCCTGGGCTCTTCTTTTGTCAGTAGCCAGGTTGTAGCTTTATTCTGGCTGGAATGATTTTGCTGTGTGTGCTTCAGTAAACTTCATGCCAATTTGAAGTACTTCCTTTTTAAAACTGATCGACCAACTAGGCTTTTTTTTTTCATCTATGTCTAAATAAACAGGACAGTCATAAAACTGCTCAGTACATCATTAGGAACAGTTGCTCCAGGGGTGGGTGCCTTCAGGTTCATCTTGATGTATCATAGTATCATAGTATCAGTAAGGGTTGGAAGGGACTGCAAGGATCAGCTAGTTCCAACCCCCTGCCATGGGCAGGGACACCCCACACTAGATCAGCCTGGCCAGAGCCTCATCCAGCCTGGGCTTAAATACCTCCAGGGACGGGGCCTCAACCACCTCCCTGGACAACCCATTCCAGGGCTTCACCACTCTCATGGGGAAGAACTTCCTCCTCACCTCCAGCCTCAATCTCCCCACCGCCAGCTTCATTCCATTCCCCTAGTCCTATCACTCCCTGAGATCCTGAAAAGTCCCTCCCCAGCCTTCTTGTAGTCCCCTTCAGATCCTGGAAGGCCACAATGAGGTCACCTGGGAGCCTTCTCTTCTCCAGACTGAACAGCCCCAACTCCTTCAGTCTGTCCTCACAGCAGAGGTGCTCCAGCCCTCTGCTCATCCTCCTGGCCCTGCTCTGGACACCTTCCAGCACCTCCACATCCCTCTTGTAATAGGGGCTCCAGAACTGGAGGCAGTACTCCAGGTGGGGTCTCCCCAGGGCTGAGTAGAGGGGGAGAATCCCCTCCCTTGCCCTGCTGGCCACACTTCTCCTGCTGCAGCCCAGGCTCTGATTGGCTTTCCGGGCTGCAAGTGCACCCTGAGAGCTCCTGGTGAGCTTCTCCTCCCCAGCACCCCCAAGTCTCTCTCCTCAGGGCTGCTCTCCAGCCAGTCCCTGCCCAGCCTGGATTTGTGCCTGGGGTTGCCTCGACCCAGCTGCAGGACCCTGCCCTTGGTCTTGTTGAAGCTCCTGAGGTTGGCTTGTGCCCACCTCTCCAGCCTGTCCAGGTCCCTCTGGATGGATCCCTTCCCTCCAGCTGTCTGCTGCACCACACAGCTTGGTGTCATCAGCAACCTTGCTGAGGCTGCACTCAATGCCACTGTCCATGGCACCCACAGAGATGTTGAACAAGCCTGGTCCCAGGACTGATCCCTGAGGGACTCTGCTTGTCCCTGGCCTCCACTGGGACATGGACCCATTGACAGCCACTCATTGCATTCATTGAGTTCAGCAGTGATATTTTTGAAGGCTATTGTAAGACAACTGTTTGGATAGTATTCAGCAGGCAGGACAGGGGAGCATAAGGGGATGTGGACTGAAGATATCAAGAGGTGATCATAGCTTTGGGCAATATTACTTTTGTCACCTCCCTACATAATATTTTACTAGATAGAACATGTACTACTTAGCTTTTATATATATATTTAGAGAGATGGTAGAGAGATAGACAGATAAGAGATAAATAGACTAGACTAGACTAGACTAGACTAGAATAGAATAGAATAGAATAAACCAGGTTGGAAGAGACCTTCAAGATCATTGTGTCCATCCTATTGTCCAACACCACCTAAACAACTCAACCATGGCACCAAGCACCCCATCAAGTCTCCTCCTGAACACCTCCAGTGATGGTGACTCCACCACCTCCCCAGGCAGCACATTCCAATGGGCAATCACTCTCTCTGTGTAGAACTTCTTCCTAACCTCCAGCCTAAACCTCCCCTGGCACAGCCTGAGACTGTGTCCTCTTGTTCTGATGCTGGCTGCCTGGGAGAAGAGACCAACCTCTGCCTGGCTACAACCTCCCTTCAGGGAGTTGGAGAGAGCAAGAAGGTCTCCCCTGAGCCTCCTCTTCTCCAGGCTAAGCAACCCCAGCTCCCTCAGCCTCTCCTCACAGGGCTGTGCTCCAGACCCCTCCCCAGCTTTGTTGCCCTTCTCTGGACACCTTCCAGCAAGTCAACCTCCTTCCTAAACTGAGGAGCCCAGAACTGGACACAGGACTCAAGGTGTGGCCTAACCAGTGCTGAGACCAGGGCAGAATGACCTCCCTGCTCCTGCTGGCCACACTGCTCCTGATGCAGGCCAGGATGCCATTGGCCCTCTTGGCTGCCTGGGCATACTGCAGGCTCATGTTCAGCCTCCCATCAACCAGTACCCCCAGGTCCCTCTCTGCCTGGCTGCTCTCAGCCACTCTGACCCCAGCCTGTAGCACTGCCTGGGGTTGCTGTGGCCAATGTGCAGAACCTGGCTCTTGGATGTGTTCAATCTCCTGCCCTTGGATTCTGCCCATCTGTCCAGCCTGTCCAGGTCCCTCTGCAAAGCCTCTCTGCCCTCCAGCAGATCAACTCCTGCCCCCAGCTTGGTGTCATCTGCAAATTTACTGCTGATGGACTCAATGCCCTCATCCAGATCATCAATAAAGATGTCAAAGAGCATGGGGCCCAGCACTGATCCCTAGGGCACACCACTAGTGCCTGGCTGCCAGCTGGATGTGGCACCATTCACCACCAATCTCTGGGCTCAGCCCTCCAGCCAGATAGATAAGAGAGAGATGATAGATAGATAGATAGATAGATAGATAGATAGATAGATAGATAGAAAATAGATGAGAGAGAGACACAGATCGAGACAGAAACAGAGACATAGATACAGAGACATAGAGAGAGAGATAGAGATGGAGAGAGAGAGAGAGAGTTAGTTTCAAAAGATTTTGGGTTGTCCTGTCCTAGATTCCATTTCAAGGGGGAAATTACTTAGTGGCTGTGATTAATCTGAGAATCTCCATAAATGAAAAGAACAGCTGCTTCTGCTGAATGTGAGAAAGGATGTGGAAGGTATTGATCTGATTTTGCCAAAACATTTTGTCTAGTAATTTGCTGTGTCACCCACACCAAGGGCCCTATATGTTAATAAGAGTCCTAGGTGCCAGCAGTGTGCCCAGGTGGCCAAGAAGGCCAATGGCATCCTGGCCTGCATCAGGAACAGTGTGGCCAGCAGGAGCAGGGAGGTCATTGTGCCCCTGTACACTGCACTGGTTAGGCCACACCTTGAGTCCTGTGTCCAGCTCTGGGCTCCTCAATTCAAGCAAGATGCTGAGATGCTGGAAGGTGTCCAGAGAAGGGCAACAAAGCTGGGGAGGGGTCTGGAGCACAGCCCTTGTGAGGAGAGGCTGAGGGAGCTGGGGTTGCTTAGCCTGCAGAAGAGGAGGCTCAGGGGAGACCTCATTGCTGTTTACAACTACCTGAAGGGGGGTTACAGCCAGGAGGGAGTTGGTCTCTTCTCTCTAGAAACCAGCACCAGAACAAGAGGACACAGTCTCAGGCTGCACCAGGGGAAGTTTAGGCTGGAGCTGAGGAGAAAGTTCTTCACTGAGAGAGTCATTCACCATTGGAATGTGCTGCCCAGGGAGGTGGTGGAGTCACCATCCCTGGGGGTATTCAAGAGGTGCTTGGAGCCTTGGTTTAGTTGTCAGAAGGAGTTAGGTATTAGGTAACAGGCTGGACTTGATGATCTCTGAGGTCTTTTCCAACCTGGTTGATTCTATGATTCTATGGAAGGCTTCCTTGTTCTAGCTCTGCTTGCAACTGACCAATCAGTCAGTGTTACTGCAGCTGTCAATGAACCCAAAATCTGCAAGGAAGAAAACCCCAAAACATCTAGCTCTTTAATTACTGCTCATGGAAATGCTACTTACACACATTGTGTGTGTTTGGCTAACCTGCTTCTTGGGATATTGGTAACATGAGGCCTTCTGAGACCATATTCCCTGGTGCAATCTGTCAGAAAATTTGTCCTCTGAATGAAAAAATCCATAGCAATGTGGAAGAGTAGCTGGCACATCACCTGGTAGAAGCTCTTCAGGGATCCTTTAGGACAAAAGTTGCCACCAAGTTGCTGAGTACACTTCTTTGGGATTTAGACCGCATCATAGAATCATAGAATGGTCTAGGCTACAAGGGACCTCCAAAGCTCATCCAGTCTGACCTTCCTGCAGTCAGCAGGGACATCCCCAACTAGATCAGGCTGCCCAGGGCCTCCCTCAGCCTCACCATGAATATCACAGTATCACAGTATCACAGTATAACCAAGGTTGGAAGAGACCCCAAGGATCATCAAGTCCAACCTGTCCCAACAGACCTCACAACTAGACCATGGCACCAAGTGCCACGTCCAATCTCCCCTTGAACACCTCCAGGGACGGCGACTCCACACCTCCCTGGCAGCCCATTCCAATGACGAATGACTCGCTCAGTGAAGAACTTCCTCCTCACCTCCAGCCTAAACTTCCCCTGGTGCAGCTTGAGACTGTGTCCTCTTGTTCTGGTGCTGGTTGCCTGGGAGAAGAGACCAACCCCCTCCTGTCTACAACCACCTTTCAGGTAGTTGTAGAGGGCAATGAGGTCACCTCTGATCCTTCTCTTCTCCAGGCTAAACAATCCCAGCTCCTCAGCCTCTCCTCATAGGGCTTGTGCTCAAGGCCTCTCCCCAGCCTTGTTGCCCTTTTCTGGACACGTTCAAGTGTCTCGATGTCCTTCTTAAACTGAGGGGCCCAGAACTGGACACAGTACTCAAGGTGTGGCCTAACCAGTGCAGAGTACAGGGGCAGAATGACCTCCCTGCTCCTGCTGGCCACACTATTCCCAATGCAGGTCAGGATGCCATTGGCCTTCTTGGCCACCTGGGCACACTGTTGGCTCATTTAGGTGGGTGTCAATCAGTACCCCAGGTCCCTCTCTGTTGGCAGCTCTCCAGCCACTCTGACCCAGCCTGTAGCTCTGCATGGGGTTGCCGTGGCCAAAGTGCAGCACCCGGCACTTGGACTTATTAATGCCATCCATTGGACTCTGCCCATCTGTCCAGTCGGTCGAGGTCCCTCTGCAGAGCCTTTCTACCCTCTAACTGACTAACATCTGTTCCCAACTTGGTGTCATCTGCAAACTTGCTGATGACTGACTCAACCCCCTCATCCAGATCATCAATGAAGATGTTAAAGAGGATGGGCAGTGAAGGAGCCTCAACCACTTCCCTGGGCACCCTGTTCCTGTGTTCCACCACCCTCATAGTGAGGAACTTGTTCCTAACATGCAATCTTAATCTGCTCTTCTCCAGGTTCCTCCTCATATGATCAGTGGTGAGCTATCAGTTAGCTCTGGCATTAGCTGTGGTACATGATCATCAATCAATCTGAATGTTCACAGGCTCACAGGATGTTTGGGGTTGGAAAAGACCTTGGGAGATCATCGAGTCCAATCCCCCTGCCAGAGCAGGACCAGAGAATCCAGCACAGGCCACACAGGAACACATCCAGACAGGGCTGGAAAGGCTCCAGAGAAGGAGACTCCACAGCCTCTCTGGGCAGCCTGCTCCAGTGCTCTGGGACCCTCACAGTGAAGAAGTTCCCTCTTGTGTTGAGGTGTTACCTTCTGTGCTGGAGTTTATATCCATGCCCTTTGGGGGGGTTGAACTAAAGGATGCTTAAAAGTCCCTTCCAACCCAAACAACTTGACAATTCTATAGTTTTCTGGAACAGTCTGAAAAGTGATAGCATGCTCCAGACTGCCAGGGTTGCTTGGAATATGATCTTGAAAACAACATGGGATTTGCTGGAGAAAGGAATCCACATTCATCTGAAAAGAGATAAATGCTTTTGTCTTCCAGAAGGTGCTGTATTTCAGAACAGAAAAAGAATGAAAAGCAAGAAATTATTATCCTCTCCTATGAGGACAGACTGAAGGAGTTGGGGCTGTTCAATCTGGAGATGAGAAGGCTCCAAGGATACCTAATTGTGGCCTTCCAGGATCTGAAGGGGGCTACAAGAAAGCTGGGGAGGGACTTTTGAGGGTGCCAGGGAGTGATAGGACTGGGGGGGAATGGAGCAAAACTAGAAGTGGGCAGATTCAGATTGGATGTTAGGAAGAAGTTGTTCCCCAGGAGGGTGGTGAGAGCCTGGCACAGGTTGCCCAGGGAGGTGGTGGCAGCCTCCTGCCTGGAGGTGTTTGCAGCCAGGCTGGCTGTGGCTGTGAGCAGCCTGCTGTAGTGTGAGGTGTCCCTGCCCATGGCAGGGGGGTTTGGAACTGGCTGATCCTTGAGGTCCCTTCCAGCTCTGTCAGTTCTGTGATTCTATGATTCTTTTGGTTATAAACACACCAGAGGAGGGGCTCCTTTGAAGTAAAAGAAAACAAAAGAAAACAACCCCCAAACCCAAACAAAACACACAACCAGCCAACCAACCACCACAACAAAACTATTCCAAAAGCACAAAGAAAACCCAGCCCAAAAATATCACGCTTGGCCTTTGGAGATGCTCTGAGAGATTAAAGCTTTTGGTGTGTGATCTCCTTACAGCAGAGCTGATGTTTGATTTACCTGGATCAGCCTGCTAAGGTGTCCTGAGAGCCCCTGTGGCTTTCAGAGCCAGGTGTGTTTCTCCATCAGCAAACAGTGCAGTACTGCAACCTTCCTGCCCAGGGAGAGAGGGACTGTTGAGGCTGCAAAATTTGTGATTCATTGAGACCTCTGCAGCTGGGGCCCTTGGCATTTCCAGCAGGATGAGAACATCGTGCAGATGTACCTAATGGAGACCTCAGGGTACCCATGGTCAGAACTTTTCCATTGCTTTGATGTTCTCTCAAGGACAAAATACAACTTTCTGTCTCTTAACTGTTCAAATTGATGTGAGCTCTTCGAAAGTGAACTGTACAGTGGCTCCTAGAGTGTGATTCAGTGTGTCAGCCTGGCCATAAACCATTCTGTGGCTCATAAAACATTGGAATCATTTTTGCCTTCTCAGTGAAGGTCTGCTTTTCTGAATGCTCTGGTGGTTTGCTCTCAGATGATCACAGGCTTACAGGATGTTAGGGTTTGGGAGGGACCTCTAGAGATCATCAAGTCATCAAGACCTCTAGAGATCACCAACCCCCCTGACAGAGCAGGACCATGGAATCTGGCACAGGTCACACAGGGACACATCCAGACAGGAATGGAAAGGCTCCACAGAAGGAGACTCCACAACCTCTCTGGGCAGCCTGCTCCAGTGCTCTGGGACCCTCACAGTGAAGAAGTTCCTAATCATGGTGAGGTGGAACCTCCTGTGATGTAGTTTATATCCATTGCCCCTTGTCCTATCCCAGGGAGCAAGTGAGCAGAGACTGTCTCCTCCCTCCTGACCCCCAGCCTCCACATATTTATAGACATTTATTAGATCCCTTCTCAGTCTTCTTCTCTTCAGACTAGACAGCTCCAGGGCTCTCAGCCTCTCCTCACCAGGCAGTGCTCCCTTAATTACCCTCATAACCCTCCCTTGGACTCTCTCCAGCAGATCTTTGTCCCCCTTGAACCGAGAAGCAGACTGTCAAACCATTGTTTGAAGAGGATGCTGAAAGTCTACCAAACGAGCTGACAGACTTAGTGAAGGTGAAGTGCAACTGGATACACCACATACACATTGAAAGAGAAGGGAAGCAGGATGGGATGGGGTTGCTTAGCCTGGAGAAGAGGAGACTCAGGGGTGACCTTCTTGCTCTCTACAACTACCTGAAGGGAGGTTGTAGCCAGGTGGGGGTTGGTCTCTTCTCCCAGGCAGGCAGCACCAGAACAAGAGGACACAGTCTCAAGCTGCACCAGGGGAGGTTTAGACTGGATGTTAGGAGGAAGTTCTACACAGAGAGAGTGATTGCCCATTGGAATGTGCTGCCCGTGGAGGTGGTGGAGTCACCATCAGTGGAGGTGTTCAGGAGGAGACTTGATGGGGTGCTTGGTGCCATGGGTTAGTTGTTTAGGTGGGTTGGATTGGTTGATGGGTTGGACACGGTGATCTTGAAGGTCTCTTCCAACCTGGATTTATTGTATTGTATCCCATCATGTACTGCTGCTTTTCCATCCCTAGATCTTAACACACCAGAAGTGTGTGCAAAGACAAACCTCTTGGGCTGTGTTCCATACCATTGCCCTTGTCCACAGAAGTGAACCACTGGAAGGTTGATGGATCACATCAGAGACTGCTGACAGATCAGACAATCAGTGCTGTCATCTGACTTCTGTCCATTAGCAGCAGGAAACAATCAACTGTATAAAGAAATGTGAAAGTGGCTGTTTGGACTTAAGATCTAAAGGTAAACTGATAGGCAGCAGGGAGGACTTCAGTGCCTGATTTCTTACAGCTATTCTACCCTGAGCAAGTAACATATAATACCTGCAGGTGACAATACTAGTAGAGCAGAATTCCAGCAAAAGACCTGTTAATGAAATCTAAGGTCACTTCTGACAGCTCACAGATGCTATTTTGTCTCTGTTTCTGCTCTGCAGATCTGAGGGATGGGGTTGAGTTTTGTTTTAAGAATACACGAAATTAACTGAATTGTTATTTGATTCCAGGGTTGAATCTCTTCTTGTCATTTGTGCTCACTATCCTTGCTGTATGTCAAGCAGCCAAATGAGAGGCTTTGCAGGATACTGTCTTTCTCTGTCAGTGCAGGGATGTTCCCTGTGGCATTGCTGTTACTGTTTCCATGTTTTTTTGCATGCTCACAGCTACATCCAGCCTGGCTGCAAACACCTCCAGGGGTGAAGCTGCCACCACCTCACTGGGCAACCTGTGCCAGGCTCTCACCACCCTCATGGGGAACAACTTCTTCCTCACAGCCAATCTGAATCTGGCCATTTCTAGTTTGCTCCATTCCCCCCAGTCCCTATCACTCCCTGACACCCTCAAAAGTCCCTCCCCAGCTTTCTTGTAGCCCCCTTCAGATCCTGGAAGGCCACACTTAGGTCTCCTGGAAGCCTTCTCATTTCCAGACTGAACAGCCCCAACTCTCTCAATCTTAAATAAGTTTCTTTAACTCAGTAGGATAATAAATAATGAGATTAACATGTCACATTCTTGCCAGCACAAGGGCAAGATGGTCTAAAACCACAGACTTTTCTTCCCCTTTCTTTCTTTTATTTTTTTTCCGTCTTTCTCCAGCATTAAACACAGACCTGAGCTAGATGTGGGGGACTGTGTCCCATGAGAATCTGGAAAGTCCCCCGGATGGAATGATTAAGGATGAGAAACGGTGAGGTGAGGTGAGATAGGAACCATGTGTGATAGCTTAACAAGTAACTCTAATAGATGAGATAGGAGTCAGCTGTGTATCACTAGCCAGTAAGAAGAAAAGCTTTGCAAGCACTCCCATGCTGCCATACTAAGAGCAGAGATACACATGTGAGTTTTTGAGGGGAGTCTTTTGGGCTTGGTCTTGTGTCTCTTGGGCTCTCCCTATACTTTGCTTTTGCTTGTGTTCTATCCTCGTTGCTGTGGTTGTTGCCCTGACCCTACAGCAACAGGTAGAGGCTTATAGAATTGTCAGGGCTGGCAGGTACCTCCAGGAGCAGCCAGCTCCAAGGCCCCCCCTGCCATGGGCAGGAACACCTCACACTACAGCAGGTTGCTCACAGCCACATCCAGCCTGGCTGCAAACACCTCCAGGCAGGAGGCTGCCACCACCTCCCTGGGCAACCTGTGCCAGGCTCTCCCCACCCTCATGGGCAACAACTTCTTCCTGACATCCAATCTGAATCTCCCCACTTCTAGTTTTACTCCATCCCCCCTCATCTACTGAAGGGGTTTGATACAGCTAATATATGTTGCAAAACATAGGGGATAGAGGTAGGTCTCAGCGTTTTTATACTTTCCCTTAGGAGAAGAGGAATGGAGGCCTAGAATTCCCCTGGAGAAACTGCTGGAGCTGCTTTTGGTTTTGACAAAGACTTGGCTTGCATTTTAAACTAAGCTCAGCAGGATCAGTGAGTTGATCTCACGTGCACACATATGTAGTAAGAGTGTGAAATGCAATTTCAAGCCTGGTAATCAAGGTGCATCCTGCTCACGGCACTGGGAGATAATATTCCTTGAAGTGTAGCTCTGACTTCAGGGCATTTTATTCTTTGTTTTGCTGTCTATATTACCTCTGCTCTGAGGCCAGCAGATCAAGAGAGGGGATTCTCCCCCTTTACTCTGCTCTTGTGAGACCCCTACCTCGAATACTGCCTCCAGCTCTGGTGTCCCTACCCGGAGAGGGACTCTCTCAGTAACACACACACAGCTAATTGTAAAATCTCTTTCTCAGTCTTGATAAACACAATCTCACTCAGCTTCAAGCTACTGAAAATCCTGCTGAAAGCTTGGGTTTTTTTCTAGATTGTTGCTCTGATCATGTACCTGGCTTAGGCTCTGCCTTCCTCCTAGTGTAGAACACAAAGCTTTGGCTTTTTCTCAGAGCCTCCTTTGAAGCGTGGAATGTTTCCTTTTATATCTTAAATGGTATTCAGATGTCAACTTCTGTTTCCTTAGCCCATCTGTTATGTTTTCAGTGCATGCTTTCCTGGTGATCTTGGTTCTGCCTTGAGAAGGCTCCAGGGAGACCACAGGAAGGATTGAGAGAGACTGCTTGAAAGGCCTGCAGGGACAGGATGAGGGGTAATGGCTTCAAACCAGAGCAGAGCAGATTTAGAGTGGATGTTAGGAACAAATTCGGCACCATAAAGGCAGTGATACACTGGAATAGGTTGCACAGGGAGGTGGGTGGGGCTCCATGCCTGGAGATATTTAAGGTGAGGGCTCAGCAGGGCTCTGGGCTCTGGACTGTCCCTGCTGACTGCAGAGGGGGTTGGACTGGATGACTTTTCAAGGTCCCTTCCAAGCAAAATTGTGCATGATTCTATGACTTTTGCTTCTACCATGACTTTCCTTCCCATGGAAAGAGTAAGCTACTAATTCACTCTAAACCAATTCAGCCCATTCCTCCCTGGGCAGCACATTCCAATGGCCAGTCTCTCTTGCTGGGAAGAACTTTCTCCTCACCCCCAGCCTAAACCTCCCCTGGTGCAGCTTGAGACTGTGTCCTCTTGTTCTGGTGCTGGTTGCCTGGGAGAAGAGACCAACCCCCACCTGGCTGCAACCTCCCTTCAGGGAGTTGTAAAGAGCAATTAGGTCTCCCCTGAGCCTCCTCTTCTCCAGGTGCAAAGGGTTGAGGCAGACCCCTCCCCACCACAGGCACAAATAGCGACTCTGACAAATGGATTGCAAAAGTGATGGAAAGTTTAAATGGAAAGCAGTGAGTGTGTACAGAGAGCCAGAACCAGTGACAAAAGAGACCCCAAAGCAGACCCAGAAACATCCCATCCCCACCTGAGGGTACACCCAAGACCCCCAGGGCTCCTTCTCCCCCCCCCCACTGCTAGGCTAGTCTCAGCTGGCCAGATCTGAGACTGCCCATCCCCCAGTGGTCTTGGGCCTAGCCAGGCCCATGGCCAGGAAACATCTCCCCCAGTTACCAAGGGAAGAAAAGAGGAAGTGCCAAACCCCACGCTGGATCATGCAGTGGTGCAGAGAATTATGGTAGGAGATACCTGGTTTCCTGTGTCTGCCCGCTGGGCTGGACTGCTGGACACAGGAAGCACCCCCCGTATGAACACAGCAGAGGGCACCCAGCCCAAACTGCTGCACCAGGCTAAACACCCCCCAGATCCCTCACACTCCTCACAGGGCTGTGCTCCAGACCCCTCCCCAGCCTTCTCGCCCTTCCCTGGACATGTTTAAGTGTTTCTGTGTCCTTCTTCAACTGAGGAGCCCAGAATTGGAGACAAGACTCAGGTTGTAGCTTAACCAGTGTTGAGTCCAGGGGCACAGTGACTTCCTTGCTCCTGCTGGCCACACTATTCCTGATGCAGGCCAGGAAGCCATTGGCCTTCTTGGCCACCTGGGCACACTGCAGGCTCATGTTCAGCTGCTGTCCACCAGTACCCCCAGGTCCCTTTCTGCCTGGCTGCTCTCCAGCCTCTCTGTCCCCAGCCTGTAGCTCTGCCTGGGGTTGTTGTGGCCAAAATTCAATGATTCAATGATCAGGGATCTGGAGGTGCTGGAAGGTGTCCAGAGAAGGGCCAGGAGGATGAGCAGAGGGCTGGAGCACCTCTCCTGTGAGGACAGACTGAAGGAGTTGGGGCTGTTCAGTCTGGAGAAGAGAAGGCTCCGAGGTGACCTCATTGTGGCCTTCCAGGATCTGAAGGGGGCTACAAGAAGGCTGGGGAGGGACTTCTCAGGATCTCAGGTAGTGATAGGACTAGGGGGAAGGGAATGAAGCTGGAGGTGGGGAGATTCAGGCTGGAGGTGAGGAGGAAGTTCTTCCCCATGAGAGTGGTGAAGCCCTGGAATGGGTTGTCCAGGGAGGTGGTTGAGGCCCTGTCCCTGGAGGTGTTTAAGGCCAGGCTGGATGAGGCTCTGGCCAGGCTGCTCTAGTGTGGGGTGTCCCTGGCCATGGCAGGGGGGTTGGAACTGGATGATCCTTGTGGTCCCTTCCATCCCTGACTTATACCATGATACCATGATACCATTATAATGCAGCAGATGATGATCCACTTGTCATGTAAGACAGCTGCAGTGTTACTTTCGACTCTCTTCAAATAGATCAAGTGCCTTTTTTTTTTCTTTTTAATGCAATCTTTACTGGCAGTTAAAGCTGGAAATGTGAAATGCCTCTCTTGATGTTGTCATAAAGCCATTGAATTGTAAGAATATTTAGTGTTGCCCTAGTATGAATTTGGATGCTACATGAAGAACTTCCAAACTAAATTATGACTGAAAAACCTTGTGAATAAAATAGGTCACCAAAAACCCATCTCTGGCAGAGCCCCTCAGAGTTAGAGGTGAAGTGAAATCCCAGTACAACTAGCAGATTAAATTCTTGTACCATTGTGAGGGGAGAATGAGGGTAAGGTTCCTGTACATAACATCAAGTATATTGCAACATAAAGAATGATATTTGAAAGAGCTGAATAGCACTGAATGTGTAAGTGTGGCATCCTGGATTGGATTGGAAATACTGGCCAGGAGGAACAGGATAGGATCAGGGTTAATGGATGCAAACTACAGCGCAGGAGGTTCCTCCTCAAAGTGCAGAGGAACTTCTTTACTGTCAGTATCCCAGAGCATTGGAACAGGCTGCCCAGTGAGGCTGTGGAGACTTTCCATCCCATCTGGATGCGTTCCTGTGTGACCTACACTAGATTCTGTGGTCCTGCTCTGGCAGGGGGGTTGCACTTGATGATCTCTCAAGGGCCCTTCCAACCCCTAACACCCTGTGATCATCCTGTACTCACCACTGCTGAGGTGACACCTCGAGTATTGTGTTCAGGTATGGGCACCTCACTATAGGAAAGATATTGAGGTGCTAGAGATCTCCAGTGAAGGGCAATGAAGCCCCTGAAGGGCCTGGAGCACACAATCTGAGAGGAACACCTGAGAGATGGAGAATTGTTCAGCCTGGAGAAGAGGAGGCTGAGTCCTTACCTCACTCTACACCTGCAGGGAGGTTGGAATGAGGAAGGGTCCAGCCTGTTCTCCTCGATGCCAAGCAACAGGACTAGAGGAAATGGTTAAAGGCTGTGCCAGGGGAGCTCCAGGATGCATATTAGGAAATACTTCTTCACTGAATGGGTTACATAGCACTGGAATGGTGTGCTCAGAGCAGTGGTGGAGTCACGGTTCCTGGGTTGTTAAAGCAGCATGTGGTCCTGGATCTTAGAGACATGGTTTAGAATCATAGAATCAATGGGGTTGGAAAAGACCTCGGAGGTCATCAAGTCCAACCTATCACCCAACACCTCATGACTAACTAAACCATGGCCCCAAGTGCCACATCCAAGCCTTTTTTGAACACCTCCAGGGACAGGGACTCCACCACCTCCCTGGGCAGCACATCCCAATGGCCATTACTCTTTCTGGGATGAACTTTCTCCTCACCTCCCTAAACCTGCCCTGGCACAGCTTGAGACTGTGTCCTCTTGTTCTGGTGCTGCTTGCCTGGGAGAAGAGACCAACCCCCACCTGGCTGCAACCTCCCTGCAGGGAGTTGTAGAGAGCAAGAAGGTCTCCCCTGAGCCTCCTCTTCTCCAGGCTAAGCAAGCCCAGCTCCCTCAGCCTCTCCTCACAGGGCTGTGCTCCAGACCCTCCCCAGCTTTGTTGCCCTTCTCTGGACACGTTCAAGCTCTGGGTTGCAGTTTGGACTGGGTGATCTTCAAGGTCTATTCCGAGCACAAGTATTCTGTGATAAGCATGCATGGTTGTAATGACTGCACCATGCAGCTTGCATCTTTCCTAATTTGCTAAGGTTTTGTGCATTGACACTCATGTCTTGGGTACCTGACCAGGTCATAACTCAGTATTTCAAGAGTGTGCTCTGTCAGCTCTGAGGTCTTAGAGGGGGATTTTGGAGAATAAAACTTTTTGGAGAATTAATCTTATTGGAGAATAAATCTGATGAAGAGCAGCTGAAGGAGCTGGGGCTGGTTCGTTCAGACAAGAGGAGGCTGAGGGAAGACCTCATTGCTGTCTGCAACTACCTGAAAGAACCTTGTGGAGAGGTTGGTGCTGGTCTCTTCTCACAGGTAATTAGTGATAGAACAGGAGGGAATGGCCTCAAGCTGTGTTGTGGCAGGTTTAGACTGGACATAAGGAAGAACATTTTTCCCAGCAAGAGTCAGGGATTGGAATGTGCTGGCCAGGGAGGTGGTGGAGTCCCCAAGCCTGGCTGTGTTTCAAGGTGGTTTGGATGTGGTGCTTGGGCTATGGTTTTGGGGTGACCCTTGCAGAGTAGGGTTAATGGTTGGACTTGATGATGCTGAGGGTCTGTTCCAACCTGAATGTTTCTGTGACTCTGTGAGTTATAGCTGCCTGTTAGAATTTCACAGACACTATTTGTAGGCTCGCCCTGCTGCCTGCCTGCCTGCATTAGGTGCTGTAAAAGCTTAGGAGGGATCAAATACCTCTGCTTTAAGACTTTGGTACTTCCATCTAAATCATGGCTTGCTTTATTTGTACTCAGCAGAAGATTATATCTGGACATAAACTGTTTTTTCACTGTGCATATCCTAATTTAGTTTCTTTTGCTGTTTTATAGCCATAGCCACGGAAGTGAAAAATTATTGACTACATCTTCCATCCGCTGTGGCTATTGATAGGAAGGAAAAGATGCCAAAACCATTTGCTAATATTAAATCCTAGGTGTTCTTCATGAACCAAGCCATTGTGGAAAATGCCTTGAAGCCTTGGTAAAAGCAGCAATATTTAAGTGGCCAGAAGGAGCAGGGAAGTCATTCTGTACTCAGCACTGGTTAGGCCACACCTTGAGTCCTGTGTCCAGTTCTGGGCCCCTCAGGTTAGGAAAAATACTGAGTTGCTGGAAGGTGTCCAGAGAAGGGCAATGAGGCTGGGGAGGGGTCTGGAGCACAGCCCTGTGAGGAGAGGCTGAGGGAGCTGGGGTTGCATAGCCTGGAGAAGAGGAGGCTCAAGGGAGACCTTATTGCTGTCTCCAACTCCCTGAAGGGAGGTTGTAGCCAGGAGGGGGTTGGTCTCTTCTCCCAGGCAACAAGCACCAGAACAAGAGGACAGAGTCTCAAGCTGCACCAGGGGAGGTTTAGGCTGGATATTAGGAAGAAATTCTTCCAAGAAAGAGAGATTGGCCATTGGAATGTGCTGCCCAGGAGGTGGTGTAGTCACCATCATTGGAGGTGTTTAGGAAGAGACTGGATGAGGTGCTTGGTGCCATGGTTTAGTTGATTAGGTGGTGTTGGGTGATAGGATGGACTCAATGACCTCAAAGGTCTTTTTCAACCTGGCTAATTCTATTGTATCCTACCCTACCCTACCCTACCCTACCCTACCCTACCCTACCCTATCCTATCCTATCCTATCCTATCCTATCCTATCCTATCCTATCCTATCCTATCCTATTCTATTCTATTCTATTGGTTAATGGTAGATTCCTCTCTCTTGTTCTCCTTTAAAGCATTATTGCAGTACCACAGTACATTAGAGGTTGGAAGGGACCTCCAGAGATCATCCAGTCCAACCCCCCCTGCCAGAGCAGCATCACCCAGGGGAATGCATCCAGGGGGGATTGGAAAGGCTCCAGAGAAGGAGACTCCACAACCTCTCTGGCTGCATACTTTTTGATTTATCTAATGCAGGCTTCACTCCCTGGTTGGCTTTCTGCACACATACATTCTCTGCAAGGTTAAATTAGCCTTTTGTGCTCTCACTTTTAATATTCTCTCCAAAATGAGTGTGTTTCTCCAATATTTGCACATCCTTACAAAGAGACCCCAATGCACCTTTGTCTCTAAGGATGCATTTCCTTCCCTCTTGCCTCCCAGATGAATTATCTCTGACATTTCCAGTCTGGGTGATGGTGAAACCACAGATTTTTTCCTTTATGAAGATCAAATTATCTGTAGCAATTAGTACCTCACAGAATGTCAGGAACACTGTTTTGCATGACAGATGGGTTACAGTTCTCCCTTGGTTAACCAACAGAAAATGTTTCTGGTAATTTGGAATGTTGGAGCATCCTTGAATTAGTCTTTAAATCAAACTCTTTTGAGTGGTTTGGGTTTTTCTTCATCTCTCTTAAACTGTCTACACTGCTTCCATCTCATAAACAAGGTGGAAGTGGCATAGTAAAACTCTAGGAAAAGGGTTTCATAATTGTTAACACTCAGTTGAAATACAACAGGCATTTATGCTTGTATAACTTTAGCAGCGCTGAACAAGATTTGTCATCAGGACCAGCCCTGACCAATTTCTTTATCAGTGACTTGGATGAGGATCGAGGGCACCCTCAGTGAGTTTGCAGATGACAAAAAATTAGGTGGGAGTGTTGATATGATTGAGGGAAGGGAGGGTCTACAGAGGGACCTGGATAGCTTGGAACCATGGGCTGAGGTCATCTGTGTGAGCTTCAACAAGGCCAAGTGCCAGGTCCTGCACCTGGGCTACAACCACCCCATGAATGCTGCAGGCTTGGAGAAGAGTGGTTGGAGAGCTATGGGGGGGAAAAGGACCTGGGGGGACTGACTGACAGGAGGGTGAACATGAACCAGCAGTGTGCCCAGGGGGCAGAGAGGGCCAGGGGCATCCTGGCCTGGATCAGAAACAGTGTGGCCACAGGAGCAGGGAGGGGCCTGTCCCTCTGCACTCAGCGCTGGGGAGGCTGCACCTCGAGTGCTGTGCTCAGCCCTGGCACCGCAGCACAGGAAGGACATCGAGGAGCTGGAGCTGGGCGAGAAGGGAACTAGTCTGTGAGGGCTGGAGAACAAGCTGTGAGGAGAGGCTGAGGGAGCTGGGGCTGGTTAGTCTGCAAGAAAGGAGTCTGAGGGAGACCTCATTGCTCTCTGGAGCTACCTGGCAGGAGGTTGTAGAGAGGTAGGCTCTGGTCTCCTCTCACCAGTGACTCATGGCAGAACGAGAGGGAAAGGCCTCAAGCTGGGCCAGGGGAGGTTTAGGCTGGGCATTAGGAAACATTATTTCATGGAAAGGGATGTGAGGCACTAGAACAGCTGCCCAAGGAGACGATTGGTGTTTAAGAGCCATCTAGATCTGGTGCTTGGGGACATGGTGAAGTGACAGACTTGGTGGGGTGGGCAAAAGAACTGGACTGGATGATCTCAGAGGTCTTTTCCATCCTGGATGATTCTGTGATTCTGTGATTTGATGATCTCAACTACTGAAGTCATTCTGAGGGACAGGTCAATCAGAGGTGGAAGTGAGCACCACATCTCTTGCACTGCAGTTTCTTCTTGTACAGTGGAGTATATTCCATTTGTGTGAACAACCAATTTGCCTGTACCTGTATATAATCCACAAACAGTTATTCTCTAATAAATTAAGTGTTTTTAACTTATATCAGTCTTGATAATCATAGAATTGTCAGGCTCGGAAAGAATCTCAAGGCTCAGCCAGTTCCAAACCCCTGCCATGGGCAGGGACACCTCACACTACAGCAGGTTGTTCACAGCCATCCACCCTGGCTGCAAACACCTCCAGGCAGGAGGCTGCCACCACCTCCCTGGGCAACCTGTGCCGTCTTCACCACCCTCATGGGGCACAACTTCTTCCTGACATCCAATCTCAATCTACCCATTTCTAGTTTTCCTCTATTCCCCCCAGTTCTATCACTCCCTGACACCCTCAAAAGTCCCTCCCCAGCTTTCTGGTAGCCCCCTTCAGATCCTGGAAGGCCACAAGAAGATCTCCTCAGAGCCTTCTCTTCTCCAGACTGAACAGCCCCAACTCTCTCAATCTTAAATACATTTATTTATCTCAGTAGGATAGTAAATAGTGAGATTAACATATCACATGCTTGCCAGTACAAGGGCAAGATAGTCTAACCCACAAATCTTTACTCCTGAATTGAAAATATCAGCACATCCACAAATAGATAAAGCATTTTGATTTGATCTAGAACAGAAAGAGAGCTGTTCAGTGATTTTATTTTTCAGCTAAATCTCTTCTAAGTGAATGTGCTGTGTGAAGTTAGCAGCATTTTTATGCAGACAGTGTCTCCCTCTGAAAGCCACAGTGCTCCATGCTTATAGCTGATATCAAGGATCGGTATGCAGAAGAGCTCTTGCTTGTACTTGCTCCTATAGAAACCAGGGTCACTGCTACATCTGTACCACGTTGAGGCTGCACCTGCAGGGAAGAGCAGATAAGACAGGTGACCCCAAACTGACCAACAGCTAATGGCATTCCTTATAGAATAGAATCATAGAATCAATAAGGTTGGAAAAGACCTCAGAGGTCATCAAGTCCAACCTATCACCCAACACCTCCTGACAACTAAACCTGGCTCCAAGTGCCACACATCAATCCCCTCCTGAACACCTCCGGGATGGGGACTCCACCACCCCCCTGTGCAGCACATCCCAATGGAAAATTATTCTTTCTGTGAAGAACTTCTTCCTAACATCCAGCCTAAACCTCCCCTGGCACAGCTTGAGACTGTGTCCTCTTGTTCTGGTGCTGGTTGCCTGGGAGAAGAGACCAACCCCCACCTGGCTACAACCTCCCTTCAGGGAGTTGAGAGAGCAAGAGGTCTCCCCTGAGCCCTCCTCTTCTCCAGGCTAGCAACCCCAGCTCCCTCAGCCTCTCCTCACAGGGCTGTGCTCCAGACCCCTCCCCAGCCTTGTTGCCCTTCTCTGGACATGTTCAAGTGTTTCAATGTCCTTTAACTGAGGAGCCCAGAACTGGACACAGGACTCAAGGTTTTGCCAGTACTGAGTCCAGGGCAGAATGACTTCCCTTGCCCCTGCTGGCCACATTATTGCTGATGCAGGCCAAGATGCCATTGGACTTCTTGGCCACCTGGGCACACTGCTGGCTCGTGTTCATGTCATCTTTGGTACACAGATGAAGGACCACAGAACTTAAGCTGCCTTCTTCAGTGGCCACTCTCTGGGAAGGACTC
>CM037643.1:43161586-43198221 GCA_015227895.2 Colaptes auratus | reverse complement strand
CGAACCTCTCCTCTCCACTCCTCTCCTCTCCTCTCCTCTCCATTATAATGGAAATCGTTATTTGGAGTTCACACCTGGGTGCCCCACAGGGACAGTGCTAGCAGCTTATCTGTTTTTCTATCGAATCTTGTTCCATCTTAAGAAAATGCTGAGCTGCAACAGTGGGAGGTGCAGGTGAAGGAAAGGCCTGCAGTGCCTTTGCATGATAAATGGCTTCTTACAGTGGAGAGGAGAGGGAGAAGGTCGCCTGGGGCTTCCCTCTCTTTTAACCTGATCGTAGCTAGCACAGTCAGCTACAAGAAATGGTCGTGGGAGAAAAGACACCAGCATGATCCTGTGATGGGTAGGAGTCCCTGCTGTCCCTGCCTAAACAATGTGCTAAGACACTCCTAGTGTGTTACAATCCCTCTCCAAGGGTCTCCTTTATGTTGTGGGTTGTTTTGGGGATGGGGGGAAAGAGGGACTAGAAATTAAAGCAGCACTTGTTTCTTCCTGTAGTGTGTCTCAGCTGCTAGAATTTCCTTCTGTCTTTTACACCATCAAAGCAAAGGTCGTGCTGTGGCACCAGTGCCCACGAAAGGCAGAGAAGGAAGAAGAAGTGCAGAGGTCTTCTTTTCTTCTGTTGATCTTCCAGGGGCTCAGTTCCAGGAACAGAGGGCTGTGAACTGAAAAGGTCCCTCAGAATGTGACCCTTGCTCCTCTTCTTTCTTCTCTATCTTCCCTTTTCCATCCTCTGCATCAGGGGACTGTCTAATCTGACTGGTCTTGTTGGATGATAAAAACATTTTTTTTTTCCTCCTGTTTCCTGTTGCTTCTGGCAGGTCTAGGCATGCAGGAGTCAAATGGTGACTAGTTCTGCACTTCTTCCTTCTGCATATAATCTAAATTTTGACAAATACTGCTTTTGTATGCATCTCAAATACCCCCAGCAAATCCTATCAATTGGCAATGCATTTAATGTCATAAGCTTTCCTTAATGGTACCTTGGAGAAAACAGACTTCGAATGTGCAAATCAACACCAAGAATGTAATCTCCATCCAGAGCTGCACTCAGCTGTTCTCAGCTCTGGGGAGGCCACACCTCAGTGTGTCCAGTTTTGGGCACCTAAATACAAGAGAGATGTGGAGGTGCTGGAGAGAGTGCAGAGGAGGGCAAGGAAGCTGTGAAGGGCCTGGAGAATAAATCTGACAAAGAGTCTAGCAGGAGGTGTTCCTGAACATTGCAGGAGGAAATGGATGATGTAGCCTGGGGCAGTGTGGCTGGAAAGCTGCTGGCAGAAAGGGACCTGGGAGTGCTGATGGACAAGCAGCTGAAGAGGAGCCAGCAGTGTGCCCAGGGGGCCAAGAAAGCCAAAGGCCTCCTGGCTGGGATCAGCAATGCTGTGTCCAGCAGGAGCAGGGAGGGGATTGTCCCCTGGCACTCAGCTCTGCTGAGGCCACACCTCGAGAGCTGTGTCCAGTGTTGGGCACCTCAACACGAGAGAGATGTGGAGGTGCTGGAGCCAGGGCAGAGGAGGGCAAGGAAGCTGGGAAGGGCCTGGAGAATAAATCTGATGAAGAGCAACTGAAGGAGCTGGGGATGGTTAGTGTGAAACAGAGGAGGCTGAGGGGAGACCTCATTGCTGTCTACAGCTACCTGAGAGGACCTTGTGGAGAGGCTGCTGCTGGTCTCTTCTCACAGATAGTTAGTGATAGAACCTGAGGGAACAGCCTCAAGCTGCAGCAGGGCAGGGTTGGACTGGACATTAAGAATAATTTTTTCATGGCAAGAGTGGTCAGGCATTGGGATGTGCTGCCCAAGGAGGTGGTGGAGTCCCCAGGCCTGGCTGTGTTTCAAGCTGGTTTGGATGTGGTGCTTGGGTCTATGGTTCAGGGGTGACCCTTGTAGAGTAGGGTTCATGGTTGGACTTGGTGATCCTGGAGTCTTTTCCAGTCTGGATGATTCTGTGGCTCTCTGATTACCATGAGTCATGTTGCCTCATCACATACTGTGATTTGGTGTCAGCTCCAAAGTTTTCTTGTAGCTACTTCGATGCTGTTTTTCTGAGTAACTTAATTCCTCTTCTGTCGTTTGCACCTTTACTAGCAGCTACCTTTGTTGCTAAGCTGCTTATAGCAACGTGCTCTTGAGGCCAAGAAGGCCAATAGTATCCTGGGCTCTATTAGGAGAGCTGTGGTCAGCAGGCTGAGAGAGGCTCTCCTCTCTCTCTGCTCTGCCCTGGTGAAGCCACACCTGGAATATTGTGTCCAGCACAGAGCCAAAAACTGATGAGGGGAGTGGAACATCTTCCTTATGAGGAGAGCCTGAGGGAGCTGAGGGTTCTGGAGCTTGGAGAGGAGGAGACTGAGGGTGACCTCCTTGCTGTGGCTAAAGCTGTGCAGGGTGAGTGCCCAGAGGCTGGAGCCAGGCTCTGCTGGGGGATGCCCAATGCCAGCACAAGGGGCAGTGGTGGAAGCTGAGGCAGAGAAAGTGCCATGGAAACAGGAGGACTCCTTTTTTTTCCCTGTGAGGGTGATAGAGGCCTGGAAGAGGCTGCCCAGGGGAGTTGTGGAGTCTCCCTCACTGAAGATACTCCAAACCCCACCTGGCTGTGTTCCTGTGTGATCTGCTCTAGGTGCTCCTGCTCTGGCAGTGGGGTTGGGCTGGATGAGCTTTTGAGGTCCGCGCCATAACATTCAGCGACTCTCTGCTCCACTGTGATTCTTGTATGGGGCATTGTTGAAGCCAGTGGCAGTTTCCTGTCTGAAATACAGTAGTTCTTTCCATTCAGCTTTCTAAATGCTTTAGAAAAGCACTTCCCAGCCCCCCTTACTTTATCACCTAGGAGCTAGTTAGTGAAGGCATTGTGGGACAGGACAATAAACCCTTTAGAAGCTTTTGTTTGTTGTTGCTTTCTTCCAAATGCTAATAGTTTACAGCTTCCAGTAGCAGAGGGACCGATCCTACAAATCACTGCAAATTCAAACGGCAGACGGTGGGAATTGTTTGTATATAGCCTTCAAGGCACCTCATTAGCTGCTCTTACAGCCACTGCTTGTATTAAACTGTCCTCTTAGATGCTCTCCTGGACATAGTCTGTGATCATACAGAAGAAAAGAGGAGCCAGGGAAGTGAAAGAAATCATTGCTCCTACAGAGGATTCCTCCTTATTGCTCAGATCATTTTTTTGGGTTGGTTTTTTTGTTGTTGCTTGCTGACATTTACGATTCAGAGAGTGTCCTGAGAAAGAGAATGGGACTGAAGGTGAATTTTTATAAGCATTCATTCGAGGCAGAAATTTTGCCAGCTCCTTGGAGCTGCATGGCCTAATTTTTCTCCCCAGCTTGCAGTTGAGTTTGTTTGCCTGGTATCTTAAACAAGGATCAGTTTTAATACTGATTGCACCAACAGCTGAGAGAATGAGGCTGGCAGCTGTCTGGGATCTCTAGAGACCATAATAGAAAATGAAGTGCTTTAACACAAGTAAGCAGGGGGAGGGGAGTTAGCAGAAAGTCTTATTATGGTGAGGGTTTTGACAACAGGTAGCTGTCAATAAACTCTCCTGGTCTTGGGCTTAATTTTCTGCCCACTCTGCCTTCCATGCAAAATGCAAAGGATACCATAGTCTCTACACTGTGACAGCCTTCTCACCTTATATCCAGCTAATGTGTACAGCAAGAGACTTCACAGAATCACAGAACACCAGATATATTCAGGCTAGAAAAGACCTTTGAGATCATCAAGTCCAACCCATCACCCAACACCATCTGATCAACTCAACCATGGCACCAAGTGCCTCATCCAGGCTCTTCCTAAACACCTCCAGGGATGGTGACTCCACCACCTCCCTGGGCAGCACATTCCAATGGTCAATCTCTCTTGCTGGGAAGAATTTCTTCCTAACATCCAGCCTAAACCTCCCCTGGTGCAGCTTCAGTCTGTGTCCTCTTGTTCTGCCACCCCGCCTGGCTACAACCTCCCTTCAGAGAGTTGCAGAGAGCAATGAGGTCTCCCCTGAGCCTCCTCTTCTCCAGGCTAAGCAACCCCAGCTCCCTCAGCCTCTCCTCACAGGGCTGTGCTCAAGGCCTCTCCCCAGCCTTGTTGCCCTTCTCTGGACACCTTCAAGTGTCTCGATGTCCTTCCTAAACTGAGGGGCACAGAACTGGACAGAGGACTCAAGGTGTGGCCTAACCAGTGGTGAGCACAGGGCACAATGACCTCCCTGCTCCTGCTGGCCACACTATTCCTAATAAAATCTTAAATCAGTAAGGAAGCAGGCTGCACTCTGCAGCAGCACTTGGGTCTGATGATATAAACTCATTGATGAAGGTGAAAGGAGCTGCTCAGCTGTCATTGGGTGCACTGACTGCACTGCAGCATTTGATTCTTGGAAAATGCAAGCAGTCTTTAAGAGAAGCTGATCCTGGCTGGGATCAGCAATGCTGTGTCCAGCAGGAGCAGGGAGGGGATTGTCCCCTGGCACTCAGCTCTGCTGAGGCCACACCTCGAGTGCTGTGTCCAGTTGTGGGCACCTCAACACAAGAGAGATGTGGAGGTGCTGGAGCCAGGGCAGAGGAGGGCAAGGAAGCTGGGAAGGGCCTGGAGAATACATCTGATGAAGAGCAACTGAAGGAGCTGGGGATGGTGAGTGTGAAACAGAGGAGGCTGAGGGGAGACCTCATTGCTGTCTGCAGCTACCTGAAAGGACCTTGTGGAGAGGCTGCTGCTGGTCTCTTCTCACGGGTAATTAGTGATGGAACAAGAGGGAATGGCCTCAAGATGTGACTGGGTAGGTTTGGGCTGGACACCAGGAAGAATTTTTTCCTGGCAAGAGTGGTCAGGGAGGTGGTGGAGTCCCCAAGCCTGGCTGTGTTTCAAGGTGGTTTGGATGTGGTGCTTGGGGCTATGGTTTAGGGGTGACCCCTGCAGAGTAGGGTTCAGATTGGACTTGGTGATCCTGAGGGTCTTTTCCAGCCTGACTGTGTCTGTGACTCTGTGACAGGCATCACAAGTAGGTAGTTTGGTGCAGAACAGTGTTTCAGTCACAACACTGCAGACCTGCCTTTAAAAAGAAAAAGTGCAGTTATTCAGGCATGGGTCTGATCTAAATTTGTTTGTCATTGTAATCAGGAATCACAGATCAGCCACCCTGGCTCTCATGCCTTGCTCTGCCAGGTAGTACTTATGCTGTCATTTATGAGGTGTGGAGGGGCTTGCTCTCTCCCTACAATTTGTAAAGCAAACAAGAAAAATATTTTCACAATTCTTCATCAACAGTTTGTCACCATTTTCATTTAGTTTCACAGAAGCACAGCAACATTCAGGGTGGAAAAGACCCTCAGGATCACCAAGTGCAACCATGAACCCTACTCTACAAGGCTCACCCCTAAACCATAGCCCCAAGCACCACATCCAAACCACCTTGAAACACAGCCAGGCTTGGGGACTCCACCACCTCCCTGGGCAGCACATCCCAATGCCTGACCACTCTTGCCAGGAAAAGATTCTTCCTAATGCCTAG
Organism: Colaptes auratus; assembly: GCA_015227895.2. NCBI lineage: Eukaryota > Metazoa > Chordata > Aves > Piciformes > Picidae > Colaptes > Colaptes auratus. The sequence continues at coordinate 43,192,720 of CM037643.1, read as the reverse complement.
TCCAAACCTACCCAGTCACAGGAAGGGCAGGTCCTGCCTCTCCAACCTGATCTCCTTCTATGATCAGGTGACTGCCTGGTGGATGTGGGGCAGGCTGTGGATGTGGTCTGCCTGGACCTCAGCAAGGCCTTTGACACCGTCCCCCACAGCAAACTCCTGGCCAAGCTGGCAGCCCCTGGCTTGGACAGCAGCACTCTGAGCTGGGTTAGGAACTGGCTGGAGGCTGAGCCCAGAGAGTGGTGGTGAATGGTGCCACAGCCAGCTGGCAGCCAGGCACCAGTGGTGTGCCCCAGAGATGAGTGCTGGGCCCCATCCTGTTCAATATCTTTATTGATGATCTGGATGAGGGCATTGAATCCATCATCAATAAGTTTGCAGATGACACCAAGCTGGGGGCAGGAGTTGATCTGTTAGAGGGTAGGAGAGCTCTGCAGTGGGACCTTGCCATCCTGCACAGATGGGCAGAGTCCAACAGGATGGCATTCAACAAGTCCAAATGCCAGGTGCTGCACTTTGGCCACAGCAACCCCATGCAGAGCTCCAGGCTGGGGGCAGAGTGGCTGAGAGCTGCCAGACAGAAAGGGACCTGGGGGTAGTGGTTGATAGTAGGCTGAACATGATCCAGCAGTGTGCCCAGGTGGCCAAGAAGGCCAAGGGCATCCTGGCATGCATCAGGAACAGTGTGGCCAGCAGGAGCAGGGAAGTCATTCTGCCCTGTGCTCAGCACTGGTTAGGCCACACCTTGAGTCCTGTGTCCAGTTCTGGGCCCCTCAGTTTAGGAAAGATGTTGACTTGCTGGAAGGCGTCCAGAGAAGGGCAACAAAGCTGGGGAGGGGTCTGGAGCACAGCCCTGTGAGGAGAGGCTGAGGGAGCTGGGGTTGCTTAGCCTGGAGAAGAGGAGGCTCAGGGGAGACCTTCTTGCTCTCTGCAACTCCCTGAAGGGAGGTTGTGGACAGGTGGAGGTTGGTCTCTTCTCCCAGGCAACCAGCACCAGAACAGGAGGACACAGTCTCAAGGTGTGCCAGGGGAGGTTTAGGCTGGATGTTAGGAAGAAGTTCTTCACAGAAAGAATAATTTTCCATTGGGATGTGCTGTCCAGGGAGGTGGTGGTAGTCGCCATCCCTGGAGGTGTTCAAGAGGGGAGTGGATGTGGCACTTGAGCCATGGTTTAGTTGTCAGAAGGTGTTGGGTGACAGGTTGGCTTGGTGATCCCTGGGGTCTTTTCCAACCTTATATGGTTCTGTGACAACTGAACACAGCACTGGAGGTGTGGCCTCCCTGGTGCTGGTTTTCTTTGTTCACATGAGGCGGCAGAGATACTTCACTGCCAATGGTATTGCCTTTGGCCTTTTGAATAGAACTGTATGCAGGTCCCTTGCCCTGAGTGAGGCAGCCTGTTTTGGTGGGGATTCAGAGACACTGTCTCTACTCAATCCACATAATTGGTAATGTATATTGCACATCAATATGGACTGTGTGCTCTCCAGAAGGCACTACAGAATATGAAGCATGATGGATTCCTTACCCTGAGCTGGAACTATTAATTACCTAAAATAATACGCCATAGTAACACCTTCAGTGTGTATATAGTTTGCAGGAGAAAGATAAAGCTATGGTTATTGCCTTGACATTTTGATAATTGGATTTTATGCTGAGCTGGAGTTCAGGGAAAGCACAGCAAGGGGAACTAATAGAAAATGAGAAGGAAAAAGCAAAGGTTAGAAGGTGCAGGAGGGAGTGCTGAGGTGCCTCACAATTATGCTCATGTCCTCTGTAGAGCTTCCCCTGCTTCCTTGTCTATCTCTGCTGACATCATCTCTGATGTGGGACAACACTGCAGTGTGTGGTGGTTTAGTACTGTACCACACCACACAACAATTTGCAACTGACCTCAAGAAGTAAATTACCACACAACAGAGTATTTGGAAGCAAAATGAAATCATTATTTACAGCAACAAGCTCAATACAAGTGCATAAATGGTAATAAACATAGACAAAAATAAGTTTACATATAAAACTAGACAAGAGCCCATGGACATCTCATCAGGGCCCTAGATGACCTTGGACCAACCCAGACCATTCTATGATTCTATGGTTTAATGATTCCATGCTTCTATGGTTCTATGATTCAGGGATTCAATGATTCTGTGATTCTGTGATTCAGTGATTCTGTGATTCAGTGATTCTATGATTTAATGATTCAGTGATTCAATGATCCAGTGATTCAGTGATTCTATGATTCAGTGATTCAATGATTCGATGATTCAGTGATTCTATGACTCAGTGATTCAGTGATTCTATGATTCAGTGATTCTATGATTCAGTGATTCTGTGATTCAGTGATTCTGTGATTCTGTGATTCAGTGATTCAGTGATTCAGTGATTCAGTGATTCTATGATTCTATGATTCAGTGATTCAATGATTCAGTGATTCAATGATTCAGTGATTCAGTGATTCAGTGATTCAATGATTCAGTGATTCATTCTATGATGCAGTGATTCTATGATTCAGTGATTCAATGATTCTGTGATTCAGTGATTCTAGACCAGCTGTTCAGATCCTCCTAAACATAACCCCCTGGACAAAAGTCCAGAGGACTGTGTACCAATTAACCAGGTTATCTCTACCCCACTGCTATTCCTTACCAATAACCCAAACAAGAATTATCAGGTGAGGCTAGCAAGGTTAGAAGGAGAGACAGAGGGAAATAAGCAAGTGAAAGAGAAGCACTCTCTGTGCTTATACAGGAAGTTTTTAGGCCAATGGCACAGGATGAACATCTCTATTATTATTCTGTTCAGCCCCTTGAGGACTCCACCCCTCAGACCCTCTCCAATTCTCTGGACAAACTTAGGTACAATTAAGACAAATTGGTCTTAACCTGCAACAGTGTCTAAAGGCATCTGAGGCTGTTTACTCTGGAGAGGAGAAGACTGAGAAAGAGTTGAATCAATGTCTAAAATATCTGAAGGCTGGAGGTCAGGAGGGAGGGGACAGGCTCTGCTCAGTTGCACCCTGGGGTAGGACAAGGAGCAGTGGATCTAAGCACAGGAGATTCCACCTCAACATGAGGAGGAACTTCTTCACTGTGAGGGTCCCAGAGCACTGGAACAGGCAGCCCAGAGAGGTTGTGGAGTCTCCTTCTCTGGAGCCTTTCCAGCCCCATCTGGATGTGTTCCTGTGTGACCTGTGCTGGATTCTCTGCTCCTGCTCTGGCTGGGGGTTGGACTCAATGATCTCCAGAGGTCCCTCCCAATCCCTAACATCCTGTGAGCCTGTGATCTAGCAGGTAGTAAACACTGCCCCAAATACAGAAATCTGTATGTTCACATCTTGCTGTGGATTATCTAACAGCATTTTTTTTTCCATACCAATTCCTTTGAGAATTATTAGATGTGAGTAGACAATATAATGGGAGGCCAGTCCTTCCTCTTCATTGCTCAGGGTCACAGCTGCCCTGTATTGTGCTTTCTTATCAGTCATGGCTTCCTTTGATCTTTCATGGGTCTGCATCCCTGAGAGGATGGGGAAGTTGCTTATTCTGAGGGTGTACTGGCCATAAGTCCTGTGTATTCCGATTGCTCTGTCATTGAAAGGGTACATATTGTGGCAGGAATTTGTGGAATTAAGTCTGTATTTCATACAAGTTCACTTCTCCTTTTCATAGAGCCATAGAAGGGTCCAGGCCAGAAGGGACCTCCAAAGCTCATCCAGTCTAACCTCCCTGCACTCAGCAGGGACATCCCCAACTAGATCAGGTTGCCCAGGGCCTCATCCAGCCTCACCTTCAATATCTCCAGGGAAGGAGCCTCAACCACCTCCCTGGGCAACCTCTTCCAGTCTTCCACCACCCTCATGGTAAAGAACTTGTTCCTAACATCCAATCTCAATCTGCTCTGCTCTAGTTTGAAGCCATTGCCCCTGGTCCTGTCCCTGTAGGCCTTTGCAAACAGTCTCTCTGCAGCCTTCCTGGAGCCCCCTTCAGGTACTGGCAGGCTGCCATTAGGTCTCCCTGGAGCCTCCTCTTCTCCAGGCTGAACACCCCCAGCTCCCTCATCCTGTCCTCATAGCAGAGCTGCTCCAACCCCCTGATCATTTTCATGGCCCTCCTCTGGACCTGCTCCATCAGGTCCATGTCCTTCCTGTATTGAGGTCTCCAGAGCTGGATGCAGTACTCCAGCTGAGGTCTCAGCAGAGCAGAGCAAAGTGGCAGAATCACCTCTCTGGACCTTTTGAAGGTAGTCTTATTTAAGATGCCCTTTGAAAGCTTTTATGTGCAGATCTCAGCACTGATAGCTTTTGATTCAAGCTGTGGGGAAATATTCCCTTGAGTCTTATGGAACTTTCACTTTTGGATGCCTATAATTTGACATGAAAGTGCAGCATGATGGTTGGAGCAAATAGGAGAAGAGTTTAGCAACAGGTAGCCTTGTGGTTATAAAAGAGCAGGTGGGTGTCTCAATCTCCAGTCTTAGGCCTGGAAATCACCTAGGCATCAGTGCTCAGGAACTGCTGCAATATTCCCAGCTTCTCACTCAATCCCAAATACCACAAGAACTCATGGTATCATAGTATCAGTCAGGGTTGGAAGGGACCACAAGGATCAGCCAGTTCCAACCCCCCTGCCATGGGCAGGGACACCCCACACTACATCAGCCTGGCCAGAGCCTCATCCAGCCTGGCCTGAAACACCTCCAGGGATGGGGCCTCAACCACCTCCCTGGACAACCCATTCCAGGGCTTCACCACTCTCATGGGGAAGAACTTCCTCCTCACCTCCAGCCTGAATCTCCCCACCTCCAGCTTCATTCCATTCCCCCTAGTCCTATCACTATGTGAAAACCAGATTAAGTCCCTCCCCAGCCTCCTTGTAGGCCCCCTTCTACATTCTCAGGGTGCTCTTTAATACTCAGGCTCAGTCAAACCCTGGGAACTGAACATCTACCTCTTTTCAGGAAGCTCCTCTCAAAACTTTATGGAATAAGTTGAGTTTAGCTGCATCCCCTCTTTGATTCAGCCAGGCTGTCAATATTTCTTGCATGACAGCATCTTGCTTGCTGTAATTACTTTTTTTGCTTTTAATGAATACTGAGCACTACAGATTTTGAAGGCAATGGGCTTGTGAAAAAGAGCCACAATGAAACATTTCATTAGAGCTGCTAATTGTCTGTTTATTGGAATCACCAGAGTGTTGTGTGAAAGTAGCTACTTAAGCAAGAAGTAAATAAAAATTGTTATCTCTTAACAACAAAAAAAGGAGAAAAAGTTAATGGTGTCATCCCCAGGATATGTGCAGTGGCTTAGTGTTAGTTATAGCATGGAGTGCTTTGGGTTGAAAGGGATATTAAAGATCACAGGATCACAGAAACATTCAGGTTGGAAAAGACCCTCAGGATCACCAAGTCCAACCATGAACCCTACTCTGCAGGGGTCACCCCTAAACCACAGCCCCAAGCACCACATCCAAACCACCTTGAAACACAGCCAGGCCTGGGGACTCCACCACCTCCCTGGGCAGCACATCCCAATCCCTGACCACTCTTGCCAGGAAAAAATTATTCTTAATGTCCAGTCCAACCCAGCCCTGCTGCAGCTTGAGGGCTGTTCCCTCTTGTTCCATCACTAATTACCTGTGAGAAGAGACCAGCAGCAGCCTCTCCACAAGGTCCTTTCAGGTAGTTGCAGACAGCAATGAGGTCTCCCCTCAGCCTCCTCTGTTTCACACTCACCATCCCCAGCTCCTTCAGCTGCTCTTCAGCAGATTTATTCTCCAGGCCCTTCCCAGCTTCCTTGCCCTCCTCTGCCCTGGCTCCAGCACCTCCACATCTCTCTTGTGTTGAGGTGCCCACAACTGGACACAGCACTCCAGGTGTAGCCTCAGCAGAGCTGAGTGCCAGGGGACAATCCCCTCCCTGCTCCTGCTGGACACAGCATTGCTGATCCCAGCCAGGAGGCCTTTGGCTTTCTTGGCCAGCTGGGCACACTGCTGGCTCCTCTTCAGCTGCTTGTCCATCAGCACTCCCAGGTCCCTTTCTGCCAGCAGCTTTCCAGCCACACTGCCCCAGGCCAGATCATCCAGTTCCAACCCCTCCCGCAATGTGCAGGGACACCTCCTGCTAGACCAGGGTGTCCAAGGCCCTATCCGACCTAGCTTTGAACGCTTCAAGACTTGCAGCCTCCACAACTTCTCTGGACAACATCTTCCCTGTGCCTCACAACCTTCTTGATGAAGAACTTCTTCCTAATGTCTAATCTAAATCTAGCTTGTTCCACTTTGAAGCCATTACCCCTCCTCACTACATGTCTTTGTGAAAAATGCCTCTGCAGCTACCTCCAAGTCCCCCATCAAACACTGGCAGGCTGCTGTAAGCTCTCTTCTCCAGCCTTAGCAACTCCAACTCGCTCGGCCTGCCTTCACAGGAGAGGTGCTCCAGCCCTCTGATCAGCTTTATGGCTCTCCTCTGACATTCTCTGACCAGCCTGGATTCATGCTTAGGGTTTCCCCCCACCCAGGTGGAGGACCTTAAATTTGTGTTTGCAACTCGTTCTGTATTTGAAATGAAGACTTCCTCTGTGCTTGACAGCTGACTTGCCAAACTGGTGGTACAATTCCATGCTCTCTCTAAATTAAAGGGAGGACAAAAAAATCTTAATAGTGAGAATGAAATGAGCTCAGCTGCTATGGTTCCTGTGCTTCTGTGCTATATTAAAAAATGACAGAAAAAGAAGAAAAGAGAGAATTAATTTGTTGCTAGGACAAATTTGAAAGCAAGGCAGATATCAGTTCCATAATTAACTGTCAATGCTTTACCCCAAGGACTTTGGTTAGCACAGTAACTGATTGAATAGAAAGGATTGAATAACTGTAAGTAAACCTGTTGGTCTTAAGCAGATTTTGATCAAACCTCTGCTCTCCCTGTGTCTCCAAATCTCTGTTCTCCCAGTGCATCCAAACCTCTGCTCTTCCTGTGCCTCCACACCTCTCTTCTCCCAGTGCATCCAAACCTCTGCTCTCCCTGCATCTCCAAACCTCTCTTCTCCCAGTGCCTCCAAACCTCTGCTCTCCCTGCATCTCCACACCTCTCTTCTCCCAGTGCATCCAAACCTCTGCTCTCCCTGCATCTCCAAACCTCTCTTCTCCCAGTGCCTCCAAACCTCTGCTCTCCCTGCATCTCCAAACCTCTCTTCTCCCAGTGCATCCAAACCTCTACTCTCCCTGCAGCTGCAAACCTCTCTTCTCCCAGTGCATCCAAACCTCTGCTCTCCCTGCATCTCCAAACCTCTCTTCTCCCAGTGCCTCCAAACCTCTGCTCTCCCTGCATCTCCAAACCTCTCTTCTCCCAGTGCATCCAAACCTCTACTCTCCCTGCAGCTGCAAACCTCTGTTCTCCCAGTGCATCCAAACCTCTGCTCTCCCTGCATCTCCAAACCTCTCTTCTCCCAATGCATCCAAACCTCTGCTCTCCCTGCATCTCCAAACCTCTGTTCTCCCAATGCATCCAAACCTCTGCTCTCCCTGCATCTCCAAACCTCTGTTCTCCCAGTGCAACCAAACCTCTGCTCTCCCTGCATCTCCAAACCTCTGTTCTCCCTGTGCCTCCAAACCTCTGCTCTCCCAGTGCCTCCAAACCTCTGCTCTCCCTGCATCTCCAAACCTCTGCTTTCCCAGTGCCTCCAAACCTCTGCTCTCCCTGCATCTCCAAACCTCTGCTTTCCCAGTGCCTCCAAACCTCTGTTCTCCCAGTGCCTCCAAACCTCTGTTCTCCCAGTGCCTCCAAACCTCTGCTCTCCCAGTGCCTCCAAACCTCTGCTCTCCCAGTGCCTCCAAACCTGTTCTCCCAGTGCCTCCAAACCTCTGTTCTCCCAGTGCCTCCAAACCTCTGCTCTCCCTGTGCCTCCAAACCTCTCTTCTCCAGTGCCTCCAAACCTCTGCTCTCCCTGTGCCTCCAAAACTCTCTTCTCCAGTGCATCCAAACCACTGCTCTCCCTGTGCCTCCAAACCTCTCTTCTCCCAGTGCCTCCAAACCTCTGCTCTCCCAAGCAGAGCCATCGTATGTCAGTAATTGTTAACCTCAGAATATGTTGTGCTTTTGATTTCTTTTGTGAGACCTAGACTTGTATATTGATACTGTTCTGTGTGGTGCAGCTGACAGGCTGGAGGGCAGGGGTGCCATCCAGAGGGACCTTGACAAGCTGGAGAGCTGAGCCCATGACAACCTCATGAAGTTCATCAAGACCAAGTGCAAGGTCCTGCAGCTGGGTCAGGGCAATCCCAGGCACTGATACAGGCTGGGCAGGGACTGGCTTGAGAGCAGCCCTGAAGAAAAGGCCTTGGGGGTGCTGGGGGAGGAGAAGCTCAACAGGAGCCAGCAGGGAGCACTTGCAGCCCAGAGAGCCAAGCAGAGCCTGGGCTGCAGCCAGAGAAGTGTGGCCAGCAGGGCCAGGGAGGGGATTCTGCCCCTCTGCTCCACTCTGCTGAGACCACACCTGGAGTATTGTGTCCCAGTCTGGAGCCTCTGTTACAGAAAGGATTTGGACATGCTGGAAGGTGTCCAGAGAAGGGTCATGAGGAGGAGCAGAGGGATGGAGCTGCTCTGCTATGGAGACAGACTGAGGGGGTTGTGGCTGTACAGTCCAGAGAAGAGAAGGCTCCAAGGAGACCTTCTTGTGGCCTTCCAGTATCTGAAGGAGGGTACAAGAAAGCTGGGGAGGGACTTTTGAGGGTGTCAGGGAGGGATAGGACTGGGGGGGATGGAAAAAAAAACGTAGAAGTGGGTAGATTCAGATTGGATGTCAGGAAGAAGTTCTTCCCCATGAGAGTGGTGAAGCCCTGGAATGGGTTGCCCAGGGAGGTGGTGGCAGCCTCATGCCTGGAGGTTTTTGCAGCCAGGCTGGATGTGGCTGTGAGCAACCTGCTGTAGTGTGAGGTGTCCCTGCCCACAGCAGGGGGCTTGGAACTGGCTGATGCTTGAGGCCCCTTCCAAGCCTGACAATTCTGTGATTCTGATGTGCAGCTCACTGCCATTTGTGAGCTGAAGCTTGCTTGCTGAGCTCACAATTTCAAGACAGTTTCAAAGCTCAGCAAGAGACAATTCACAGGAAACACCATTATCTCTCTGGGGGTTTTGCTTCAGGCTAAATCTGGGCACTGTAAGAATGCTGCCTGTGGTTCTGTAGCACTTAGAAGTGATCTGGTTTAAATAGTCTAGGTTCCCACATTTGGGGAGGTGTGGAGGGGTAGGCTTTACCACCATCTCTCTCAGTGCATTTGGTGGCTTTAATATGGAACTGGAGAAACTACAAACACACCCACCCCTCCCAAAGCTAGTAAAATGAGCCATGATGACATGGGGCTTTGTACACCCAGCACTTATCTTTGTTGTTTGTTTGTTTGTTTGTTTATTTAAAATAAGCTCAGTAGCAGCTTTTTTTGGTTTGATTTGCTGGGGGGGGGGTGGGTTGGTTGGTTGGTTTTTCATTTGGTTTATTTGTTGTTGGGGGTTTTTAGTTGGTTGGGGATATTTTTTTGTTGTTGTTTTTTGGGGGGTTGGGTTCACAGTATCACCAAGGTTGGAAGAGACCTCAAAGATCATCGAGTCCAACCTGTCACCACAGACCTCATGACTGGACCATGGCACCAAGTGCCACATCCAATCCCCTCTTGAACACCTCCCTGGGCAGCACATTCCAATGGCAAATGACTCTCTTAGTGAAGAACTTTCTCCTCACCTCCATCCTAAACCCCTGGCACAGCTTGAGACTGTGGCCTCTTGTTCTGGTGCTGGTTGCCTGGGAGAAGAGACCAACCCCCTCCTGGCTACAACCTCCCTTCAGGGAGTTGGAGACAGCAATGAGGTCTCCCCTGAGCCTCCTCTTCTCCAGGCTAAGCAACCCAGCTCCCTCAGCCTCTCTCACAGGGCTGTGCTCCAGACCCTCCCCAGCCTTGTTGCCCTTCTCTGGACACCTTCCAGCAAGTCAACATCTTTCCTAAACTGAGGAGCCCAGAACTGGACACAGCACTCAAGGTGTGGCCTAACCAGTGCTGAGCACAGGGCACAATGACCTCCCTGCTCCTGCTGGCCACACTGCTCCTGATGCAGGCCAGGATGCCCTTGGCCTTCTTGGCCGCCTGGGCACACTGCTGGCTCATGTTCAGGCAGCTGTCAATCAGCACCCCAGGTCCCTCTCTGCCTGGCAGCTCTCAGCCACTCTGACCCAACCTGTAGCTCTGCATGGGGTTGCTGTGGCCAAAGTGCAGCACCTGGCACTTGGACTTGTTGAATGCCATCCTGTTGGACTCTGACCATCTATCCAGTCAGTTGAGGTCCCTCTGCAGAGCCCTCTGGAGAGCTTTTGTTCTTCCGTGTTGTTTTTATTTGTTTAATTTTGGTTGGTTTTTTTGGTTTTGATTTGCCTTGCTTTGAGGTTTTTTGGTTGGTTTGGTTGGGTTTTGGTTTGGTTTATTTAATTGTGGGGTGTTTTGTTTGGTTGGGGGTTTTGGGTTGGTTTTTCTGGAGGGTTGGGTTGGCTTGTGTGGGTTTTTTGTTTATTTTTTTGGGTTTTATTGGTTTGATTTGGTGTGGGGTGGTTCGTTTCTTTTTATTTGTATTTTGGTTTGGTTTGGGGGAGTTTGGGGGGTTTGGTTTGGCTTGGTTTGGTTTGCTTTGGTTTGCTTTCATTTGATTTGGTTTGGTTTGGTTGGCTTTGGTTTGCTTTGCTTGCTTCATTTGGTTTGGTTTGGTTTGCTTTGCTTTGCTTTCATTTGGTTTGGTTTGGTTTGCTTTGCTTTGGCTTTCATTTGGTTTGGTTTGGTTTGCTTTGCTTTGCTTTCATTTGGTTTGGTTTGGTTTGCTTTGCTTTGCTTTCATTTGGTTTGGTTTGCTTCGCTTTCATTTGGTTTGGTTTGGTTTGCTTTCATTTGGTTTGGTTTGGTTTGGTTGGCTTTGGTTTGCTTTGCTTTGCTTTCATTTGGTTTGGTTTGGTTTGCTTTGCTTTGCTTTCATTTGGTTTGGTTTGCTTCGCTTTCATTTGGTTTGCTTTGCTTTGCTTTCATTTGGTTTGGTTTGCTTTGCTTTCTTTTGCTTTGCTTTCATTTGGTTTGCTTTGGTTTGGTTTGGTTTGGTTTGCTTTGCTTTGCTTTCATTTGGTTTGCTTTGGTTTGGTTTGGTTTGCTCTGCTTCATTTGGTTTGGTTTGCTTTGCTTTCATTTGGTTTGCTTTGCTTTGCTTTGCTTTGCTTTCATTTGGTTTGGTTTGGTTTGCTTTGCTTTCATTTGGTTTGGTTTGGTTTGCTTTGCTTTGCTTTCATTTGATTTGGTTTGGTTTGGTTGGTTTTGTTTGCTTTGCTTTGCTTTCATTTGGTTTGGTTTGGTTTGCTTTGCTTTCATTTGGTTTGGTTTGGTTTGCTTTGCTTTGCTTTGCTTTGCTTTCATTTGGTTTGGTTTGGTTTGCTTTGCTTTGCTTTCATTTGATTTGGTTTGGTTTGGTTGGCTTTGGTTTGCTTTGCTTTGCTTTCATTTGGTTTGGTTTGGTTTGCTTTGCTTTCATTTGGTTTGGTTTGGTTTGCTTTGCTTTCATTTGGTTTGGTTTGGTTTGGTTTGGTTTGCTTTGCTTTGCTTTGCTTTCATTTGGTTTGGTTTGCTTTGCTTTGCTTTGCTTTGCTTTCATTTGGTTTGGTTTGCTTTGCTTTGCTTTCATTTGGTTTGGTTTGGTTGGTTTGCTTGCTTTGCTTTGCTTTCATTTGGTTGGTGGCTTTGGTTTGCTTTGCTTGTTCATTTGGTTTGGTTTGGTTGCTTTGCTTTCATTTGGTTTGGTTTGGTTTGCTTTGCTTTCATTTGGTTGGTTTGGTTGGTTTGGTTTGCTTTGCTTTGCTTTGCTTCATTGGTTTGGTTTGCTTTGCTTTGCTTTGCTTTGCTTTCATTTGGTTTGGTTTGCTTTGCTTTGCTTTCATTTGGTTTGGTTTGGTTTGGTTTGGTTTGCTTTGCTTTGCTTTGCTTTCATTTGGTTTGGTTTGCTTTGCTTTGCTTTGCTTTGCTTTCATTTGGTTTGGTTTGGTTTGCTTTGCTTTCATTTGGTTTGGTTTGGTTTGCTTTGCTTTCATTTGGTTTGGTTTGCTTTGCTTTCATTTGGTTTAGTTTGGTTTGTTTTGCTTTGCTTTTGTTAGGTTTGTTTTTTGCTGCTATTTGTTATATGCTTTAGCTGCCTTAATTACAGAGCCTACAGGCTCTGCCCTCAGTCATTTGTATTGCTGTTCATCTGTGATGAAAAGACAGTCACACAGGGAAGGTGAGGTTTTCTCTCTCTCAGCATGGGGAAAATACCACTGTCACAAAGGTAAGGGCAGCAAAGAGCCCTTCACACTAAAACTATGTGTTGGGGTTCCCCCCTGCCCCCCAGATCATTTGGAAATAGCTACCTTTATTTGATTACTTTCAGAGATGCTTTCACTTCATTCCCATAAGCAAGTTGTGCTTCTGCCCTCATAAATCCCTCATATCACCCAATTGTTCTGGAAATGAAGCCATAACGCTGGCAAATAACAGCTTGCACTTCATGAAGCAGGCTGAAAGGTCATGAGGCTGCATAGAGCAATTTATTCCTAACTTTAAGACTCAGGCAGCAAATAGACCTTTGGAGTAAGTACTTTCTTGCACCTACTTTCTGCAATATAATATATATTTATATATATATAAGTATCTATTTTACAATAGGAAGCCTTACATCATTTTTACTATGCATATTAAAACCTAGATCACAGAATCATCACAGAATGTTAAGGGTTGGAAGGGACCTCGAAAGATCAGCCAGTCCAAACCCCCTGGAAGAAAAGCATAGGGATATGAATAAGAGGTCATGGTACAGAATTACCGAAAAGCAAAGCCTTCTGTCTGTACATTTGGTGAGACTCTGGAATGAGGTGCCCAAGGAAGTCGTGGATGCCTCTTCCATGTGGCTAGATGACCTTGGGCAAGAAAGTCTAGTTGAGAGGCATCTCTGCCCATGGTGGGGAGGTTGGACAAGATGTCCCCTCCAACTTAAGCCAATCTGTGGTTCTGTGAAGCTGATCTGTGTGATTTTGTAATAATTTCACAGAATCACAGAATGCTAGGGGCTGGAAGGGACCTCGAAAGCTCATCCAGCCCAACTCCCCTGCAGAGCAGGAGCACCCAGAGCAGATCACACAGGAACACAGCCAGGTGGGGTTTGAATCTCTCCAGAGGGGGAGACTCCACAACCCCCCTGGGCAGCCTGCTCCAGGGCTCTGTCACCCTCACAGTCAAAACTTGTTTCCTAATGTTTCCATGGAACTTCCTATGTCTCAACTTCTACCAGCTCAGCAAGTATGAATTGTCAGAGGTCTGCTGACTTGGCTCTCTTTATGGGAACCAGCAGCTCAGATGGTGAGACATTCACTTATTGGCCCTATTTTCCAGTGCAGGACTGAGGTAAAGAGAAGTCACTGGTTTCACTGAGCATTACACAGCATTTTCCCAGGTTCTGTAAGGACAAAGGCTGGATATTGGCTTCATTATCTCACTAGCCAACACAAATCCTTCACTCCCAGCTTCTGGACACTGTCATAAATAATTCACACAGCAGATGCTCCCTTTTCTAGGTTTTCCTGTGCTGTCATGGAAACAACATCATTTGCTTAAGTGTGAATAAAATCTTCTGAAAAATTAGCCTTGCAAGGGATATAATTTGGGACCAACTTTAATATGACCCTGCTTCCTTTTTCTGCTGTTCTTCTACTGTAATTTGGAGCAAATAGGGAATTAGAGGGTTGAAAAAGAAGGTGAAGTCTTTGAAAGGTTTGTGTTTCCTTTCTGAAATTGAAACACAATGCAAAAAAAGCCAAGTAGGTGTAAATTGCAAATTATTCTTCTCTGTTGTAGGTTTTTCTTTGTCTGAGGCTCAGTGCTCTAAAATTGAACATTCCTGAATTTCACAGCATCACAGAATTGTCAGGGCTGGAAGGGACCTCAAGGATCAGCCAGTTCCAAGCCCCCTGCAATGGCCAGGGACACCTCACACTACAGCAGGTTGCTCACAGCCACAGCCAGCCTGGCTGCAAACACCTCCAGGCAGGAGGCTGCCACCACCTCCCTGGGCAACCTGTGCCAGGCTCTCACCACCCTCATGGGCAACAACTTAGTTTCATAGTTTCATAGTTTCAGTCAGGGTTGGAAGGGACCACAAGGATCAGCTAGTTCCAACCCCCCTGCCATGGGCAGGGACACCCCACACTAGAGCAGCCTGGCCAGAGCCTCATCCAGCCTGGGCTTAAACACCTCCAGGGACAGGGGCTTAAACACCTCCAGGGACAGGGCCTCAACCACCTCCCTGGACAACCCATTCCAGGGCTTCACCACTCTCATGGGGAAGAACTTCCTCCTCACCTCCAGCCTGAATCTCCCCACCTCCAGCTTCATTCCATTCCCCCTAGTCCTATCACTCCCTGAGATCCTGAGAAGTCCCTCCCCAGTCTTCTTGGAGCCCCCTTCAGATACTGGAAGGCCAAAATGAGGTCACCTCAGAGCCTTCTCTTCTCCAGCCTGAACAGCCCCAACTCCTTCAGTCTGCCCTCACAGGAGAGGTGCTCCAGCCCTCTGCTCATCTCTGGCCCTTCTCTGGACACTTCCAGCCCCTCCAGATCCTCTTGTAATAGGGGCTCCAGAACTGGAGGCAGTACTCCAGGTGGGGTCTCCCAGGGCTGAGGAGAGGGGGAGAATCCCCTCCCTTGCCCTGCTGGCCACACTTCTCCTGCTGCAGCCAGGCTGATTGGCTTTCCGGGCTGCAAGTGCACCCTGAGAGCTCCTGGTGAGCTTCTCCTCCCCCAGCACCCCCAAGTCTCTCCTCAGGGCTGCTCTCCAGCCAGTCCCTGCCCAGCCTGGATTTGTGCCTGGGGTTGCCCTGCCCAGCTGCAGGACCCTGCCCTTGGTCTGTTGAAGCTCTGAGTTGGCTTGTGCCCACCTCTCCAGCCTGTCCAGTCCCTCTGGATGGATCCCTTCCCTCCAGCTGTCTGCTGCACCACACAGCTTGGTGTCATCAGCAACCTTGCTGAGGCTGCACTCACTGCCACTGTCCATGGCACCCACAAAGATGTTGAACAAGACTGGTCCAGGACTGATCCCTGAGGGACTCGGTTGTCCCTGGCCTCCACTGGGACATGGATCCATTGACAGCCACTCTTGGGTGCAGCATCAAGCCAGTTCTGTATCCATCTAGTGGTCACCCATCACACCCATGTGTCACCAGCCTGGAGACCAGGATGTGGTGTGGGACAGTGTCGAAAGCTTTGCTCAGGTCCAGGTAAATGACAACAGTTGCTCGCCCTTCAGCTATTCTAACTTCTTCCTGACATCCAATCTGAATCTACCCACATCTAGTTTTGCTCCATTCCCCCTAGTCTTAACAGTAACTGATACCCTAAAAAGTCCCTCCCCAGCTTTTCTGTAGCCCCCTTCAGATCCTGGAAGGCCACAATTAGGTCTCCTCAGAGCCTTCTCTTCTCCAGCCTGAACAGCCCCAACTCTTTCAGTTTGTCCTCAGAGGAGAGGTGCTGAATTTCCCTGATGTTTCTCTTTTGGAGGGTTCCCTTTTTGCTTTATTTTCCAGGTCTCATTTTAAAAATCAACTATACTCTCATTTTTTTCAGGTGCATTCAGTCGTTCATATCTGCAGTTCGTGGCAGTCACTACAGTAATAATATTTCAGTAGGCCTTATGCAGAAAAGCTCTCAGAGCCTTATCAGTGTGTTTGTTTACTCCAGAGGCAGTGTGATGGCTGGATCGTTTATCTCCTTCATTTTCCTTCAGGTTTCCTCCATGCTTACACAGCAGAGAGAGTAAAATTGAGGTTTACAGGATCACAAGATGATAGAGGTTGGAAAGGGATCTCTGGAGTCCAACCCCCCTGCCAGAGCAGGAGCATAGAATCCAGCACAGGTCACGCAGGAACACAGCCAGACGGGGCTGGAAAGGCTCCAGAGAAGGAGACTCCACAAGCACCAAATAACCTAAACTAAGCTAAACAAACAAGCATAAAAGCCCAAACAGAAAAACAACAGAAAGAGCAATAAAATACCCAGCAAAGGCTCTGCTGGTTCACTTTTCCTCTGCCTCTCAAATTTTCCTCTCATTCTGATGGTGCTCCACTGATGGAGGTTAAAGGTGGCACTGGCAGATAAGAAAGTGTGGTGACTCCAGGCAAAGGTCTGTGGCTGACAGGGCCATGTGCCACTGCTCAGAGCAGGCAGTGCCATATATAAAGCACAGGGAGGGAATGTGGTGGGCCCCTAGAAGCAGCTATTGAAATGCATTAAGTTGCAGTTAGTTAGCAGTGTCTGAGCAGTTATGCTTAATTGCACAGCACTCTGCAGTGATCATGATCCCTTCTTGCTCACAGGTGAGGTTCCTGGGTGAAGAAGGGATGGGGAACACAAGCCCTATGAGGAGAGGCTGAGGGAGCTGGGGTGCTTAGCCTGGAGAGGAGGAGACTCAGGGGTGACCTTATGCCTCTTACAACTACCTGAGGGGAGATGTAGACAGGCAGAGGTTGGTTCTTCTCCCAGGCAACCAGCACCAGAACAAGAGGACACAGTCTCAGGCTGCACCAGGGGAGGTTTAGACTGGATGTTAGGACGAAGTTCTTTACAGAGAGAGTGATTGCCCATTGGAATGGGCTGCCCAGGGAGGTGGTGGAGTCACCATCATTGGAGGTGTTCAGGAGGAGACTTGATGGGGTACTGGGTGCCATGATCTAGTTGTTTAGGTGGGTTGGATTGGTTGATAGGTTGGACACGATGATCCTGAAGGTCTCTTCCAACCTGGATTTATTGTATTATTGTATTAAAGGTTTTCCCCCATCCTATCCCTGACACTGGGAAATAGCTCAAGAAGTCTTCTGACATTTGACACAGCTCTATTGTGCTGTGCCAGACCAGAGGCTGTCTTCCTCTGGCAAAATGGGATTTAATTGGACTTGAGATGGGTCATAATTATGCTCCCATGTTCAGAGTCTTGCTTAGGTGCAGAGCAGACTTCACTGGCATCTATTTCTTTCTGACAGATCTGTATTCTCCCTGCATAACAGACCAAATAATGACCTTCCCAGATGGTTATGTTCTTTTTCTTCTTGTTGCCTTTCTTCCTTTTTCTTTATTGTTATTCTTCTGACTGGCTCAGCTTTGCACTCTGTGTACTTGGAGGTCCACAGAGGACTTTTGATGTGCTTGCTCCCACTTGAAAATATAACCTCATGGCCAACTTGTTTTCCCTTTCAGTCAGTCTGGAGAGAATGGTGCTGTGTCTTGTTGATCATTCTTGTGTAAAGCTCATGTATCACTCCAAGGATTGTCTGCCTGTTGGTTCTGCCATTTGGCTTCTATCACTGTCCAAAACCAAAGATCACAGGCCCAGGATATCAACTGTTGAAACAGGAGAGATATAACGATGTTATGGTTGAAGTTAGTCAAAAAAGGACGATTGGAGAATGCTAGGAAAATACAGGGCTTAATGTTAAGAAAAAGTGGGGGAAAGAAATGTGATTCTAGAAAAATTACAGCATTCTGTAAAGTGCTGCCTGTGTTGGTGCCATGGGCAGTGGCACTGAGGCACCCTCAGCAAGTTCACTGAGGACACCAAGCTGTGTGGTGCAGCTGACAGCTGGAGGGAAGGATCCATCCAGAGGGACCTGGACAGGCTGCAGAGCTGAGCCCATGACAACCTTGTGAGGTTCACCAAGACCAAGTGCAAGGTCCTGCAGCTGGGTCAGGGCAATCTCAGGCACTGATATAGGCTGGGCAGGGACTGGCTTGAGAGCAGCCCTGAAGAGAAGGCCTTGGGGGCTGGTGGAGGAGAAGCTCAACAGGAGCCAGCAGTGAGCACTTGCAGCCCAGAGAGCCAAGCAGAGCCTGGGCTGCAGCAAGAGAAGTGTGGCCAGCAGGGCCAGGGAGGGGATTCTCCCCCTCTGCTCCACTCTGCTGAGACCAAACCTGGAGTACTGTGTCCAGTTCTGGAGCCTCTGTTCCAGGAAGGATGTGGAGGTGCTGGAAGGTGTCCAGAGAAGGGCCACGAGGATGAGCAGAGGGCTGGAGCTGCTCTGCTATGGAGACAGACTGAGGGAGTTGGAGCTGTTCAGTCTGGAGAGGAGAAGGTTCCAAGGAGACCTTCCTGTGAACTTGCAGTATGTGAAGGGGGCTACAAGAAAGCTGGGGAGGGACTTTTGAGGGTGTCAGGGAGTGATAGGACTGGGGGCAATGGAGCAAAACTAGAAGTGGGGAGATTGAGATTGGATGTTAGGAAGAAGTTGTTCCCCATGAGGGTGGTGAGAGCCTGGCACAGGTTGCCCAGGGAGCTGGTGGCAGCCTCCTGCCTGGAGGTGTTTGCAGCCAGGCTGGATGTGGCTGTGAGCAACCTGCTGTAGTGTGAGGTGTCCCTGGCCATGGCAGGGGGGTTGGAACTGGCTGAGCCTTGAGGTCCCTTCCAACCCTGAGAATTCTATGACTCTAATTTACATGAAGGTACCCGAGCCAGTAAGCTCTTATGCACATGAATTGTTGTCATCAACGGACTCTAGCGTGACAGTTACCGTAAGTGTAAGAGAAGTTACTGATGTTTATCATTCTAGACTCAAGAGTAAATGCAGTTAAAGGTGATGTTTTAGCTTCTTTTCCATGGAAAAAAACATAAAAGAAGAAATAGAGCAGGAATCTGGACTCAGGCTAGGATGGTCCCCAGTGCTTCTTTTTTGGGAAGCTACAAAGGTCTTAATTTTTCTTTACAGGTGATTTAGCTGAGGCCATCATCACTTTCACATGCTTAAAATGCAGAATTAATGGTATTTTTGATGGAGAACCTGTTGGTTTTCTGTCTCTGGAATGCTCAAATCCTCTTACAGTTCTCCCACTCTTTTCAGTTTTCCCTATCACTGCTTTCCAATTTATTTGTGAAAGGTGGTAGCAAGCATCTGGTTTAACACTCCTTGTTCAGAAAGCCAGGAGAAAATGGACAACTGTTTCACAATGGAAATGTGATAAAGAATCCTAAGCAACATAATCCCCATAGAGTATTAAAGAACTGGCTCTGTTTACACTGTGAATAGAATAGAATAGAATAGAATAGAATAGAATAGAATAGAATAGAATAGAATAGAATAGAATAGAATTAAACAGGTTGGAAAAGACCTTTGAGATCATCAAGTCCAACCTATCACCCAACACCATCTAATCAACTAAACCATGGCACCAAATGCCCCATCGAGGCTCTTCCTAAACACCTCCAGGGATGGTGACTCCACCACCTCCCTGGGCAGCACATCCCAATGGGCAATCACTCTCTCTGTGTAGAACTGCCTCCTAACCTCCAGCCTAAACCTCCCCTGGTGCAGCTGGAGACTGTGTCCTCTTGTTCTGGTGCTGGTTGCCTGGGAGAAGAGACAAACCCCCACCTGGCTACAACCTCCCTTCAGGGAGTTGTAGAGAGCAAGAAGGTCTCCCTGAGCCTCCCTTCTCCAGGCTGAGCAACCCAGCTCCCTCAGCCTCTTCACAGGGCTGTTGCTCCAGACCCCTCCCAGCCTTGTTGCCCTCCTCTGGACACCTTCCAGCATCTCAGCATCTTTCCTAAACTGAGGGGCCCAGAACTGGACACAGGACTCAAGGTGTGGCCTAACCAGTGCTGAGCACAGGGGCAGAATGACCTCCCTGCTCCTGCTGGCCACACTCTTCCTGATGCAGGCCAGGATGCCCTTGGCCCTCTTGGCTGCCTGGGCACACTGCTGGCTCATGTTCAGCTGCTGTCCACCAGTACCCCCAGGTCCCTTTCTGCCTGGCTGCTCTCCAGCCACTCTGACCCCAGCCTGTAGCACTGCCTGGGGTTGCTGTGGCCAATGTGCAGAACCTGGCACTTGGATGTGTTCAATCTCCTGCCCTTGGACTCTGCCATCTGTCCAGCCTGACAAGGTCCCTCTGCAGAGCTCTGCTACCCTACTTTCAATATGTTAGAAAAAATTTCATCTTGTGTACTTTTGAGAGGATTATTTTTTTCCACAGGGAGCTTCAAGCCTGCAGCTCTATTAAACTGCCTTTGACTCTTGAACTTCCATTACCAGGAAAAAACAACAAAAAAAATGCTTTCAGCCTCCATATTCAGAGAGGAGCAGAATGCTAAGTTTCTCTGCAAGTCAGAAATTTGAGCTATCTCACTTGAACCTCCTGCCTCTGGTGTTCTCTACTGCTATGCAAAATGACAGGAGAGGCACTGCCATAGAGCTGAAGAGCAAGAGAGTTGATGGCTTTGGCGAGGTTTTGCCACTGGAATGGTGACCTTTGTTAATCATGCCTGTGAGAGGCAAATTAAATGCTCATCTCAGTCTGATGTGCATCAAGAGGTGTGTGCCTGGGTGCATTCAGAGGAGTGTGTCCAGCAGATCCAGGGAGATTCTCTTCCCCCTCTGCTCTGCCCTGGTGATATTGCATCCGGTTCTGGGCTCCCTGATCCAAGAGGGACAGGGATCTGCTGGAGAGAGTCCAAGGGAGGGCTACAAGGATGCTGAAGGGACTGCAGCACTGCCTGGGGAGGAGAGGCTGAGAGCCCTGGGGCTGGTTAGTCTGGAGAGGAGAAGACTGAGAGGGGATCTGATCAATGTCTATCAATACCTGAGGACTGGGGGTCAGGAGGGAGGGGACAGGCTCTGCTCAGTTGCACCCTGGCATAGGACAAGGAGCAATGGATCTAAACTCCAGCACAGGAGGTTCCACCTCAACATGAGGAGGAACTTCTTCACTGTGAGGGTCCCAGAGCCCTGGAGCAGGCTGCCCAGAGAGGTTGTGGAGTCTCCTTCTCTGGAGCCTTTCCAGCCCTGTCTGGATGTGTTCCTGTGTGACCTGTGCTGGATTCTCTGGTCCTGCTCTGGCAGGGGGGTTGGACTTGATGATCTCTAGAGGTCCCTACCAACCCCTAACATCCTGTGAGCCTGTGAGCCTGTGATGCTGGGCAAGGCATGCTTTTAAGGTGGACAGTGAATCAGAAAGGAGAGCAGCACTGTTATGTGCTGGAGTGTAAGACGTTTCACGTTGTTCCTGCCACACAGGCAGGTTGGATCTTGAGTTTGCTAACAGATGTAAAATGGGCTGAAATCACATTTCCATATCATTAATGAAAACCACAGCATCCTGCCAACATAATCAGGGCTGGATTTTCATGGCACTCAATTTACACTGAAAAGCCTCAATGGAATGGGCAAGTTCTCAAAAGTGCTCCATATCCTGCAGTCCCTGTAGAGGTAGATCTGGCTAATATAGGGATGCTGAGCAATTCACAGGGCCTGGACCCAACATATTCCCTTGAGACTCTTTGATAAACGTAGACTGAGCCTTGCATTTTCAGTTTGAAATTGTACATTCATTTCATATATTTAATAGTTCTTATACTTAAAACCTTACAATCAATCAGGGGTTTGCAGCACCTCTGCTGCAAGGACAAGCTGAGGGAGCTGGGGGTGTTCAGCCTGGAGAAGAGAAGGCTCCAGGGAGACCTAAGAGCAGCCTGCCAGTACCTGAAGGGGGCTCCAGGAAGGCTGCAGAGAGACTGTTTGCAAAGGCCTGCAGGGACAGGACCAGGGACAATGGCTTCAAACTAGAGCAGAGCAGATTGAGATTGGATGTGAGGAACAAGTTCTTTACCATGAGGGTGGTGGAAGACTGGAAGAGGTTGCCCAGGGAGGTGGTTGAGGCTCCTTCCCTGGAGATATTGAAGTTGAGACTGGATGAGGCCCTGGGCCTTGTCCCTGCTGACTGTGAGGAGGTTGAACTGGATGAGCTTTGGAGGCCCCTTCCAGCCTGGACCATTCTGTGATTTTAGAACAGCAGTGCCTCATCTTGTATGAGACAAAAATCAACCTAATCAACTATTTGATCTATTTTTAATCTGTGTTTCTTCACCACTATCAATTTGGGTTGCTGTTTTTCCTGGGATGGTCAGAATGTTTTCAGTGGAAATTTGGTTGCCATTTAGAAACCAGATCCTTTGTCTGTAGGATTCCTGGGTTTGTTTGCCTGCTTTCAAACAGTGGCAGTCTTAAAGCAGAGGTACTTCTGTATAACTTTCTGGATCAGGCAGCTTGTTCTACTGTGGCTGTTTTCCACTTCCTTCAAGTTCTTCCTCAAACACTCTGTGTTTCACCCTCTTTCTGACACTCTATCTTTCACCCTCTTTCCTACTGTTCTTCTCCTTTAAACTTGTATATACAGCAAAAGCAACTGCACTACCATCTGTAGTATCACAGTATCACCAAGGTTGGAAGACACCTCAAAGATCATTGAGTCCAACCTGGCACCACAGACCTCATGACTAGACCATGGCACCAAGTGCCACATCCAGTCCCCTCTTGAACACCTCCAGGGATGGTGACTCCACCACCTCCCTGGGCAGCACATTCCAATGGTGAATCACTCTCAGGGAAGAACTTTCTCCTCACCTCCAGCCTAAACCTCCCCTGGAACAGCTTGAGACTGTGTCCTCTTGTTCTGGTGCTGGTTGCTAGAGAGTGGAGACCAACCCCCTCCTGGCTACAACCACCTTTCAGGTAGTTGTAGAGAGCAATGAGGTCTCCCCTGAGCCTCCTCTTCTCCAGGCTAAGCAACCCCAGCTCCCTCAGCCTCTCCTCACAGGGCTGTGCTCCAGACCCCTCCCCAGCCTTGTTGCCCTTCTCTGGACACCTTCAAGAGTCTCAACATCTTTTCTAAAGTGAGGGGCCCAGAACTGGACACAGGACTTGAGGTGTGGCCTAACCAATGCAGAGTACAGGGGCACAATGACCTCCCTGCTCCTGCTGGCCACACTATTCCTAATGCAGGCCAGGATGCCATTGGCCTTCTTGGCCACCTGGGCACACTGCTGGTCATGTTCAGGCAGCTGTCAATCAGCACCCCAGGTCCTCTCTGTTGGCAGCTCTCAGCCACTCTGACCCCAGCCTGGAGCTCTGCATGGGGTTGCTGTGGCCAAAGTGCAGCACCTGGCACTTGGACTTGTTGAATGCCATCCTGTTGGACTCTGCCCATCTGTCCAGTCGGTCGAGGTCCCCCTGCACTGTAGAATGTCCCTCTGCAACTGTAGAATTACTCAGGCATGGAATCAGATACAGATGAGGAGGGCAAGGTTACTTAAAATACTACACTTACATGATTCCTGTGCAAGTTTTACTTGAATCGTTGTCCTTTTGTGGAGTGCAGTCAACCCATCCTAATTCACACTGGGAAGGATTCTCCTGCCTCACAAGTGTATTTTATTCAGTCTGTTCACTGCTCACTGTCTTACTAAACTGATAACTGTTTCATTAATCATGATTCTTAATTAGAAATATTATGTATATGTTTCCAAACTGGCAACAGGCTTAAAGAGAGAGAGATATATGAGCTACAAAAGGAGCACATGCTGAAATGATAACAAATATGGTTTCATCATCTCTGTCTATCACCTGCAGCCTGCAAAGCTCTCCTCACTAGGAGCCTAATTACTTAAACCATGCATTAAGAATGATCTATTGCCAAACTGGCATGCTTGTTTCTTCTAAAAGTCAAAGGCTAGACTTGATGGCTGTTTGTTTGAGCTTCCTGATTTCATGGTAACAGGTTGAAAGGTTTGTTCACATGAGACTTGTCATGAGGTGCAAGGTCCTGCAGCTGGGTCAGGGCAATCCCAAGCACTGATACAGGCTGGGCAGGGCCTGGCATGAGAGCAGCCCTGAAGAAAAGGCTTTGGGGGTGCTGGGGGAGGAGAAGCTCAACAGGAGCCAGCAGTGAGACCTTGCAGCCCAGAGAGCCAAGCAGAGCCTGGGCTGCAGCAAGAGAAGTGTGGCCAGCAGGGCCAGGGAGGGGATTCTGCCCCTCTGCTCCACTCTGCTGAGACCACAGCTGGAGCTCTGTGTCCAGTTCTGGAGCCTCTGTTCCAGGAAGGACCTGGAGGTGCTGGAAGGTGTCCAGAGAAGGGTCACAAGGATGAGCAGAGGGCTGGAGCTGCTCTGCTCTGGAGACAGCCTGAGGGAGTTCAGTCTGGAGAGGAGAAAGCTCTGAGGAGACCTAATTGTGGTCTTCCAGGATCTGAAGAGGGCTACAGAAAATCTGGGGAGGGACTTTTTAGGGTATCAGTTTAGTGTTAAGACTAGGGAGAATGGAGCAAAACTAGAAGGGGGTAGATTGAGATTGGATATTAGGAAGAAGTTGTTCCCCATGAGGGTGGTGAGAGCCTGGCACAGGTTGCCCAGGGAGGTGGTGGCAGCCTCCTGCCTGGAGGTGTTTGCAGCCAGGCTGGATGTGGCTGTGAGCAACCTGCTGCAGTGTGAAGTGTCCCTGCCCATGGCAGGGGGTTGGAACTGGCTGAGCCTTGAGGTCCCTTCCAACCCTGACAGTCCTGTGATTCTATGATTGTATGATTCAGTGTGTGACTGCCTGCACCTGCCATCATGGTGAAGGGTTTCATGTAATCTCTGCCATACAGTGATGCTACTGACAATTCTGTGATGTTGTTTCCCTGCCACTACCTATAAATTCTGAAAAGGGTTAAAAACAGGAAGTGACCTTTTCATTACTCTTAGAAAATTAACATATATGTAGAGATAGCAAAAGCTTTAATCAGTGGAAAAGCTTCATTCATGCCCAGCTTTCTCTGTGGTTTAGAACTTCTGGCCTTGGAGATGTCAAGTTACCAAGGTGTTGAAATCAGCAAGGCAATTATTTTCCCTCTGTTGGAGGGCTTGTCAACAGTATTCAATCTAGAGCAAGTTCACTCAAAGGATAGCTCATGAATGTGTTCAAGTGTGGGAGATGCTGAGGTTTTTGAAAACAAACACCACAGCTGGGAGAGGTTCCAGCTCTCCACCTGTACAGAGGAGGGAATTCTGAGACTCCTTGTGTTTGATTCTTCGCCTTCCAAGATGATGACAGCTGCTCTGATCCACAGGCCTGTGTTCAACCCAAATACTCAAGTTTTCTGCTTAGATTTCTTCTAGACCTTGCAAATGGAATTCAGATTAAAAAAAAAAAACAAGCAAGCAAACAAAGAAACAAACAGGACACAATAAAGTAAAAGATAGACTAGACGAGACTAGACTAGACTAGACCAGGTTGGAAGAGACCTTTGATATCATTGTGTCCAACCTATTGTCCAACACCACCTAAACAACTCAACCATGGCACCAAGCCCCCATCAAGTCTCCTCCTGAACACCTCCAGTGATGGTGACTCCACCACCTCCCTGGGCAGCACATTCCAATGGGCAATCACTCTCTCTGTGTAGAACTTTCTCCTCACCTGCAGCCTAAACCTCCCCTGGCACAGTTGAGACTGTGTCCTCTTGTTCTGGTGCTGGTTGTCTGGGAGAAGAGACCAACCCCCACCTGGCTACAACCTCCCTTCAGGGAGTTGTAGAGAGCAAGAAGGTCTCCCTGAGCCTCTCTTCTGCAGGCTAAGCAAACCCCAGCTCCCTCAGCTCTCCTCACAGGGCTGTGCTCCAGACCCTCCCCAGCTTTGTTGCCTTCTCTGGACACTTTCCAGCACCTCAACATCTTTCCTAAACTGAGGGGCCCAGAACTGGACACAGGACTCAAGCTGTGGCCTAACCAGTGCAGTGTACAGGGGTAGAGTGACCTCCCTGCTCCTGTTGGCCATACTGTTCCTGATGCAGGCCAGGATGCCCTTGGCCTTCTTGGCCACCTGGGCACACTGCTGGCTCATGTTCAGCTGCTGTCCACCAGCACCCCCAGGTCCCTCTCTGCCTGGCTGCTCTCCAGCCACTCTGACCCCAGCCTGCAGCACTGCCTGGGGTTGTTGTGGCCAATGTGCAGAACCTGGCACTTGGATGTGTTCAGTCTCCTGCCCTTGGACTCTGCCCATCTGTCCAGCCTGTCGAGGTCCCTCTGCAAAGCCTCTCTGCCCTCCAGCAGATCAACTCCTGCCCCCAGCTTGGTGTCATATGCAAATGTACTGATGAAGGACTCAATGCCCTCATCCAGATCATCAATAAAGAGCTCTTGAGGCACCAAGTTTAGTATCATCACTGTGTGACAGAGAATACAAGAAACCCTTCACCATGACGGAAGGAGCAGGCAGTCACACACAGAATCATACAATCATAGAATCACAGAACTGTCAGGGTTGGAAGGGTCCTCAAGCATCAGCCAGTTCCAACCCCCCTGCCATGGGCAGGGACACCTCACACTACAGCAGGTTGCTCACAGCCACATCCAGCCTGGCTGCAAACACCTCCAGGCAGGAGGCTGCCACCCACCTCCACTGGGCAACCTGTGCCAGGCTCTCACCACCTCATGGGGAACAACTTCTTCCTCACATCAATCTGAATCTCCCATTTCGTAGTTTGTTCCATCCCCCCCAGTCCTATCACTCCCTGACACTCTCAAAAGTCCCTCCCCAGCTTTCTTGTAGCCCCCTGCAGATACTGGAAGGCCACAAGGTGGTTCCCTCAGAGCCTTGTCCAGACTGAACAGCCCCGACTCCCTCAGTCTGTCCTCATAGCAGAGCAGCTCCAGCTTTCTGCTCATCCTTGTGACCCTTCTCTGGACAGCTTCCAGCACCTCCAGTTCCTTCCTGTACTAGGGGCTGCAGATCTGGACACAGAGCTCTAGGTGTGTTCTCAGCAGAGTGGAGCAGAAGGGGAGAATCCACTCCCTTGCCCTGCTGGCCACACTTGCTGCAGCCCAGTCTCTGCTTGGCTCTCTGGGCTGCAAGTGTTCACTGCTGACTCCTGTTGAGCTTCTCATCCACCAGCACTCCCAGGAATAGCTCTGATTGTACATGAAGATTTGGGCTGCATTGTTAGAGTGAAATAAGCAGTTTCTTAGTGAGGGGTACATTGATATTCATTGAGAACAGTGTGCTTCTATTTTCTAGCAACTGCATCTCAGCACAGGTAGCTGTCCTGCCTTGACTAGGGCAAGGTTAGTTTTCTTCACAAGAAGTTGGAAGTGGACCCTGTGGTTTTCTCCCCCAGTCCAGGGGGTATTGGGTGACAAATGAAAGCACCAGCTGCATTGCTGTAGAGCTGAGAATCTCAGAAGTCCTCCCAGAAGTCCTTTATTGCTGCATTGTCAATTCATCAGCATGACATAGTCTCAGAGTGTCCTTAACAGCAGAAGTCCTGGAAGCCCTTAACAGCTGAAGCAGCTAACAGCAGTCCTGAGCATGTCCCTAGCAGCATCCCAACACCAAAGCCCTGGCCAGAAGAAGTAGCAAACTAACAGCAGCAGATGTGCCTAGCAGCCCTGACCCCCAAGTCTGCCTTATAGCACAGAGTGGCAGTTCATATTCTCTTTGTTATCAGTCCCTTCCCCAGTCAAACCCAGCCACATCTATAAGCTAAACTCTTTTCCCAGTGAGAGGTGCCAGCATGTCAAGGAGGTGGCTTCTGCAGCATGCTCCAATCCCAGGGTGCCAAGGTGAGGCACCCATGGAATGTGATTGCTTTGCTCTAGGAATTGGTCAGCTCAGGAATCCTACATCCTGCATGTGGCCAGCAGCTGCCCTCAGAGCAGTGGCTGCAATAGGCCATGGCCAGGAGATCCAGCTGAGCCAGCCAAGGAGGTAACCAGTGCCATACAGCTCAGGCTGCTGTCCCCACAAAGGGACCTTGGGGAACTGGTGGACAGCAGCTGAACATGAGCCTGCAGTGTGCCCAGGCGGCCAAGAAAGCCAAGGGCATCCTGGCCTGCATCAGGAACAGTGTGGCCAGCAGGAGCAGGGAGGTCATGTGCCCTGTGCTCAGCACTGGTTAGGCCACACCTTGAGTCCTGTGTCCAGTTCTGGGCTCCTCAGTTTAGGAAAGATGTTGAGGTGCTGGAAGGTGTCCAGAGAAGGGCAACAAGGCTGGGGAGGGGTCTGGAGCACAGCCCTGTGAGGAGAGGCTGAGGGAGCTGGGGTTGCTTAGCCTGCAGAAGAGGAGGCTCAGGGCAGACCTTGTTGCTCTCTACAACTCCCTGAAGGGAGGTTGTAGCCAGGTGGGGGTTGGTCTCTTCTCCTAGACAACCAGCACCAGAACAAGAGGACACAGTCTCAGGCTGTGCCAGGGGAAGGTTAGGCTGGAGGTGAGGAGGAAGTTCTTCCCAGCAAGAGAGATTGGCCAGTGGGATGTGCTGCCCAGGGAGGTGGTGGAGTCACCATCCCTGGAGGTGTTTAGGAAGAGGTGTTGGGTGATGGGTTGGACTTGATGATCTCAAAGGTCTTTTCCAACCTGGTTAATTCTATTCTATTCATTTCCTCATTGAGTTCTTTCTCAGTGGTGATAGAAATGGAACCTGTGAAGTGGCCACAGAATGCATTTTTCATTTTGTCCTCTGGTCACAGTCACTGAAGTGTTCCTGCTGAGTTTATTTACTTTTATTACACATTTAACTGTTGCCTCATAATCTTCAGCATGGGGCTCATTTCTCTGCCTGAACTCAGGGCAAGGGAAATTAAACATTCCCTGGAGTTTGACTTGTTTTAAATGTAATTAGGATGGCAAGCCAAGTCAATATAAAACGAATTATTTAATGGAACAGCCCAATTGTTTTCATTTTAATGTGTAATCTTTTGGGGGAAAATCTGGGGAAAAAAATGAAAAGGGAAATCTGATCAAGTTCTTCACTTCCTATTGCAAGGAAATGCACTTTCATCAGACAAGCAAATGGAGCTCTCAGCCATCCCACCTGTCCCTAGGAGGAGATCAGGAGATATCTTTCCTCCTTCAAGTACTGTAGAAGCTTGCTTTTAAATCCTTAGTATCATAGTAGTATTGTAGTATCAGTCAGGGTTGGAAGGGACCACAAGGATCAGCTAGTTCCAACCCCCCTGCCATGGGCAGGGACACCTCACACTAGAGCAGCCTGGCCAGAGCCCCATCCAGCCTGGGCTTAAACACCTCCAGGGACAGGGCCTCAACCACCTCCCTGCACAACCCATTCCAGGGCTTCACCACTCTCATGGGGAAGAACTTCCTCCTCACCTCCAGCCTCAACCTCCCCACCTCCAGCTTCATTCCATTCCCCCTAGTCCTATCACTACCTGACAGCCTGAACAGTCCCTCCCCAGCCTTCTTGTAGCCCCCCTCAGATCCTGGAAGGCCACAATGAGGTCACTTTGGAGCCTTCTCTTCTCCAGACTGAACAGCCCCAACTCCCTCAGTCTGTCCTCACAGCAGAGGTGCTCCAGCCCTCTGATCATCCTCCTGGCCCTTCTCTGGACACCTTCCAGCACCTCCAGATCCCTCTTGGAATAGGGGCTCCAGAACTGGAGGCAGTACTCCAGGTGGGGTCTCACCAGGGCTGAGTAGAGGGGGAGAAATCCCCTCCCTTGCCCTGCTGGCCACACTTCTCCTGCTGCAGCCCAGGCTCTGATTGGCTTTGAGGGCTGCAAGTGCACACTGAGAGCTCCTGGTGAGCTTCTCCTCCACCAACTGAATAACTTGGTAACTGAATGACTGGTGGGATGGGGATTCCTCTATCAGGTTTCACCCAATCTGTTATTTTTTTGTTTATTTTGGAGGAACTTGAGGGAAATCACAGAATTCTAGGGGCTGGAAGGAACCTTGGGAGTTCATCCAGTCCAACCCCCCTGCCAGAGCCGGAGCACCTAGAGCAGGTCACACCGGAACACATCCAGATGGGTTTGGAGTATCTTCAGTGAGGGAGACTCCACAACTTCCCTGGGCAGCCTCTTCCAGGCCTCTATCACTCTCACAGGGAAATAATTCCTCTCCTGTTTCCATGGCACTTCCTCTGCCTCAGCTTCCACCACTGCCCCTTGTGCTGTCATTGGGCATCCCCCAGCAGAGCCTGGCTCCAGCCTCTGGGCACTCACCCTGCACAGCTTTAGCAACAGCAGTGAGGTCACCCTCAGACTCCTCCTCTCCAAGCTACAGAGCCCTCAGCTCCCTCAGGCTCTCCTCCTGAGGAAGATGTTCTACTGCCTGCAGCATCTTTGTGGCTCTGTGCTGACTCTTTCAAGCAGTTCCCTGAGGTCCTTCCTGAACTTAGGGACCCAAAACTGGACACAATATTCCAGCTGCAGCCTCACCAGGGCAGAGTAGAGGGAGAGGAGAACCTCTCCTGCCCTACTAACCACAGCCCTTCCAATAGTCTTCCTCAAGTATAAAAGTAATTATTTCCATGTGTGATTTTTCCCCCCCTTCTCAAGAGTGGAAATGGGTAGAGATTAAAATTAGATTCCAAAAATATTGCCTTCAGTGGAGAGAAATTTTTATGAGCTTCAGTTTCTGGTGGGCAGGAATGAGCTTTATAAATCAGCAAGTGATTTCCCTACTGAGAAGATCAAAGGCTAAGGAGCCCAAACAAAGGTCTTGCTGTGGCACCAGCAGGAAGAAATTGTACAAATAACCTGATAAAATGGTGGTGGCTTAATGAAGTAGCAGCTAGAGGAAAAGAAAAAAGAAAAGAGAGAAAAAAAGCAAATGGCCGTGGAAAACGAGCTGGGGATTTCCATGCACGGGCCCTGCAGGGCTCGGCAGAGTACAGCAGGCCGAGGAGTGCAGCTCTGTAAAGGTGCCATTCAGATTGTCACCTGAACTCCTTAGTACTACACAGAAGCACACAGAATGCTCTGGGCTGGAAGGGACCTCCAAAGCTCATCCAGTCCAACCTCCTGCAGTCAGCAGGGACAGCCCCAGCTAGATCTGGCTGCCCAGGGCCTCATCCAGCCTCACCTTCAATATCTCCAGGGAAGGAGCCTCAACCACCTCCCTGGGCAACCTCTTCCAGTCTTCCACCACCATCATAGTAAGGAACTTTTTCCTCACATCCAATCTAAATTTGGTCTGCTCTAGTTTGAAGCCATTGTCCCTGGTCCTGTCCCTGCAGGCCTTTGCAAACAGTCTCTCTGCAGCCTTCCTGGAGCCCCCTTCAGGTACTGGCAGGCTGCTATTAGGTCTCCCTGGAGCCTCCTCTTCTCCAGGCTGAACACCCCTAGCTCCCTCAGCCTGGCCTCATAGCAGAGCTGCTCCAACCCCCTGAGCATTTTCATGTCCCTCCTCTGGACCCTCTCCATCAGCTCCATGTCCTTCCTTTTTATTAGCTATTGAACGTCTTTAACTTCACATTTTGCTTTGCATAGTACTTGGTGCCATGGTTGAG
>CM037643.1:43123470-43161086 GCA_015227895.2 Colaptes auratus | reverse complement strand
CCTCTCAGCCTTCTCTTCTCCACTGTTGGGGAGCAGTGAAGGGGAAAAGGACCTGGGGAACCTGGTGGATGGGAGGTTGACCATGAGCCAGAAATGTGCTCTTGATGCCAAGAAGGCCAATGGCATCCTAGGGTGGATTAGAAGGGCTGTGGTTAGTAGGTGGAGAGAGGTTCTCCTCCCCCTCTACTCTGCCCTGCTGAGGCCACATCTGGAATATTGTGTCCAGTTCTGAACCCCTCACTTCAGGAAGGACCTCAGGAAACTGGTTGAAAGAGTCCAGCACAGAGCCACAATAATGATGAAGGGAGTGGAACATCTTCCTTATGAGGAGAGCCTGAGGGAGCTGAGGGCTCTGGAGCTTGGAGAGGAGGAGCCTGAGGGTGACCTCATTGCTGTGGCTAAAGCTGTGCAGGGTGAGTGCCCAGAGGCTGGAGCCAGGCTCTGCTGGGGGATGCCCAAGGCCATCACAAGGGGCAGTGGTGGAAGTTGAGGAAGTTCCATGGAAACAGGAGGAAGATTTTTTTCCTTGTGAGGGTGACAGAGCCCTGGAGCAGGCTGCCCAGGGGGGTTGTGGAGTCCCTCTCTGGAGATATTCCAACCCCACCTGGCTGTGTTCCTGTGTGATGTGCTCTAGGTGCTCCTGCTCTGGCAGGGGGGTTGGGCTGGGTGAGCTTTGGAGGTCCCTTCCAGCCCCTGGCATTCTGTGATTCTGTGATTCTAAAGGTGAGGTCATTATTTGCATGTTTGCTGAGGCATTCCTCTATCCCTCATTGTTAGAAGCAATTTACAGTGGCACTTGTTATGTAAATTACTACCTTTCTATTTATTATGTGGTAGCATTATTATGATTACTGTTGTCATGATTAGATACCTAACCAATACTAATATTATTATCATCATAATAGTGCCTGGGAGAAGCCCTAAAGCTCTCCTGGAAATGTTTTCCTTTCCCACTCCAGCTCATCTGTACCTGAGTTACACTGCATGGGAATATGTCAGAATTATTATTATTATTCACATCAAAGAAATATTTCAGTTATAGAATTAAAATTATCCAGACTCTCCAGTTCCAAAGTGGTTATTTAGGGATGACAGTCACTAGTGGCTTGGACTAGATCTGTATCAGTGAAACAAAACAGGCACTCTGCAATTCATCATTTCCTGAGCCAAGCACAACGATGTTCTACATGTTCACATCAAGGGGCAGTATGTAACTTGATCAAGCTGCAAGTGCCAACTTCGTGGCAGAGCCTGAGGGAAAGCAAAGGCAATAACAAAATGGATAGGCAGGTTGTCAAGACAAGGGGAAGAGCTTTCAGCTGCATGCTGTTAAAGAAAATCCTGCAGTGGAGGGGCTGACATTTTGTCTACAGCAGTGCTCATAGCCCTCCTGGAGATCACAGCACCACAGGATGTGAGGGGTTGGAAGGGACCTCCAAAAATCATCAGGTTCAAGGACCCTGCCCGAGCAGGACCATAGAATCTAGTGCAGGTCACACAGGAACACAACAAGACAGGGCTGGAAAGCCTCCAGAGAAGGAGACTCCACAACCTCCCTGGGCGGCCTGCTCCAGGGCTCTGTGACCATCACAGAACAGAAGTTCCTCCTCATGTTCTTCACCATGAGAGTTCTTCCCCATGAGAGTGGTGAAGCCCTGGAATGGGTTGTCCAGGGAGGTGGTTGAGGCCCCGTCCCTGGAGGTTGGATGAGGCTCTGGCCAGGCTGATCTAGTGTGGGGTGTCCCTGCCCATGGCAGGGGGGTTGGAACTGGCTGATCCTTGTGGTCCCTTCCAACCCTGACTGAGTCTACGATACTATGATATTACTATGTTGAGGTGGAACCTCCTGTGCTCTAGTTTATATTCACTTCCTCTTGTCCTATCCCAGGGTGCAGCTGAGCAGAGCCTGTCCCCTCCCTCCTGACCTCCAGCCCTCAGCTATGTATAAACAGCTATTAAATCCCCTCTCAGTCTTCTCCTCTCCAGACTAAACCACCCCAGGGCTCTCAGCCTCCCCTCCCAGGGCATGGATTCCAGACCCTTCATCATCCTCACAGCCCACCATTGGACTCTTGGTTTATGAACTGCAGGCACACTATTATGAAATGAAGACAGGTAAGAGTTAAGTTCATTCATTTACTTAACTCTATTGTTGGCAGTGAAGTAAATCCTCACTGATGTAAACTGGAAATGGAACTAGGACAATTTCCAGGCTGAGAGTGCCTGAGCCTGGAAGTATCTCTTTTGCTTGAAAAAGTAAATTCAGCTTCTATGTAGATGTGATGCAGCTTTCCAGCTCTGTGTAATTTGTCAACATGGAGATTCATTTCACAAAGACTGAGCAATCTCTCTTCTAGAATAATAACAACAGGACTTGATCCCAGCAACTCTTACTCCTAGTAGTAATCTTATTATGGCAATGAGGGACATCATAAAAGCAACTGGCATGAAGGTTTCCAGGGGAAGGCTTATCATAG
Organism: Colaptes auratus; assembly: GCA_015227895.2. Lineage (NCBI taxonomy): Eukaryota > Metazoa > Chordata > Aves > Piciformes > Picidae > Colaptes > Colaptes auratus. The sequence continues at coordinate 43,158,609 of CM037643.1, read as the reverse complement.
AATCACAGAATTGTCAGGGTTGGAAGGGACCTCAAGGCTCAGCCAGTTCCAACCCCCTGCCATGGGCAGGGACACCTCACACTGCAGCAGGTTGCTCACAGCCACAGCCAGCCTGGCTGCAAACACCTCCAGGCAGGAGGCTGCCACCACCTCCCTGGGCAACCTGTGCCAGGCTCTCACCACCCTCATGGGCGACAACTTCTTCCTAACACCCAATCTCAATCTACCCATTTCTAGTTTTGCTCCATTCCCCCCAGTCCTATCACTCCCTGACACCCTCAAAAGTCCCTCCCCAGCTTTCTTGTAGCCCCCTTCAGACACTGGAAGGCCACAAGAAGGTCTCCTCAGAGCCTTCTCTTCTCCAGACTGAACAGCCCCAACTCCCTCAGTCTGTGTTCATAGCAGAGCAGCTCCAGCCCTCTGCTCATCCTCATGACCTTTCTCTGGACACCTTCCAGCACCTCCAGATCCTTCCTGGAACAGAGGCTCCAGAACTGGACACAGAGCTCCAGCTGTGGTCTCAGCAGAGTGGAGCAGAGGGGCAGAATCCCCTCCCTGGCTCTGCTGGCCACACTTCTCTGGCTGCAGCCCAGGCTCTGCTTGGCTCTCTGGGCTGCAAGTGCTCACTGCTGGCTCCTGTTGAGCTTCTGCTCCCCCAGCACCCTGAGTGATACTTTTGTACAATCCTTGATGTATTCCCTGGTCTTTTTCAACACAATAAGTGATGCTGAGAGCTCAACTGAAATGCTAGGGCAGCCTACTAAAAGTCAGCCTTTTCAATGGATTTTCAGGGGGCACCATTTTAATTTTTCTTAATTTTTTTTTTTTTTGGCAATTGGATCCAGGTGTAGGTAAAAATATGATGGTATAGGGAAAACGATATCAAAACCACTGCTGCCCCTTCTCCTCTTCATTATGAGGCTTGTGGCCTTCTTGTGGCCTTCCAGTATCTGAAGGGGGCTACAAGTGGTGAGAGCCTGGCACAGGTTGCCCAGGGAGGTGGTGGCAGCCTCCTGCCTGGAGGTGTTTGCAGCCAGGCTGGATGTGGCTGTGAGCAACCTGCTGCAGTGTGAGGTGTCCCTGCCCATGGCAGGGGGGTTGGAACTGTCTGATCCTTGTGGTCCCTTCCAACCCTCACAATTCTATGACTCTATGATTTATACCTGATGCAGAAAATATTAAGGAGCTTAAACCTGTTTCAGGTGTAAATCCATGCTCTCTGATTTATTCCCCCTCCCTTGATAGCACTGGTCTCAATCTGTAGGCTCTGCTCTTCAGGGTTTGAAAAGACCCTTAAAACATCTTTAAAAGTGAGAGTGCTAAATCCATTTCAAGGTGTGTCACAAGATCACAGCACAGGTCAGAGACACAATATAGTTTTTTTTCCCCAAAGGACATATTTAATGTGTTTTCTTAGACACAGCACTGAATTAAATCACTTCACCTTGGAACTACCAAGAGAAAAAATGTCAGGTGCAGAAAAAGAATAATTCCATTGTCATTTCGCCTTCTCCTAGGAACATTTGGATTTAGTTTTGCTTTCATCTTCCTCTGACCTTATTAGCACTGATTTTAGGATGTTCATGTGGGTAACAAAACAGATCCACCCTGAATGTAGCATAGATATTGCAAGACTCTTCTGGTGACATTCTGTAGTCATACTTCTCCTCCCATGGAGAGGGACCTGGGAGTGCTGGTGGACCACAAGTTCTGCATGGGACAGCAATGTGCCCTGGGGGCCAAGAAGGCCAAAGGGGTGCTGGGGGGCATTCAGAGGAGTGTGGCCAGCAGAGCCAGGGAGGGTCTCCTCCCCCTCTACTCTGCCCCAGTGAGGCCACACCTGGAATATTGCATCCAGCTCTGGGCTCCCCAGTTCAGGAGGGACAGGGATCTGCTGGAGAGAGTCCAAGGAAGGGCTACAAGGATGCTGAAGGGACTGCAGCACTGCCTGGGGAGGAGAGGCTGAGAGCCCTGGGGCTGTTTAATCTGGAGAGGAGAAGATTGAGAGGGGATTTAACAAATGTTTTATCAATATCTGAGGGTTGGGGGTCAGGAGGGAGGGGACAGACCCTGCTCACTTGCTCCATGGGATAGGACAAGGAGCAATGGATGTAAGCTGCAGCACAGGAGGTTCCACCTCAACACAAGAGGGAACTTCTTTACTGTAAGGGTCTCAGAGCCCTGGAACAGGCTGCCCAGAGAGGTTGTGGAGTCTCCCTCTCTGGAGACTTTCAAGGCCCATCTGGATGTGTTCCTGTGTGACCTGAGCTAGACTGTATGCTCCTGCTCTGGCAGGGGGAGTTTGGACTCGATGATCTCTTTGGGTCCCTTCCAACCCCTGACATCCTGTGAGCTGTGATCATTCTGTTTGTAGTCAAGTTTGTAACTAAAACAATGCACAATTTTGTCTGACACATTCATCCTGTGACATCAGCTTAAATTACCTGCAACTCATCTCAAAACAAAGCTTAGAATCATCTCCTCTATTGTAATAATGATCCCAGGCCGCTTTGTTTGTGGCACTAATTTTGTTGGTGGATTGGTTAACTGGAACACACAGCCTTGTTTGATTTTGCTTTGGTTTGTTTATTCCAAGTTATTTTCCAACATGTCAATATTTGTTTCTGTCCTATTTGGGTCTATGACTCCATCATTCATGCTTTACATCACAGAAGAACAGAAGGTCAGGGGCTGGATGTGACTTTGAAAGCTCATCCAGTCCAACCCCCCTGCCAGAGCAGGAGCACCCAGAGCAGACCACACAGGAACACATCCAGGTGGGGTTGGACTATCTCTAGAGAAGTAGACTCCACAGCTCCCCTGGGCAGCCTCTTCCAGGGCTCTGTCACTCTCTCAGGGAAAACTTTGCCCCTCCTGTTTCCATGGAATTTCCTATGTCCCTTCCTCTTTCTCATTTCCTGCTCGCTCTCCATCCCTACAGAAAGCAGTAGATAGTTATTCAGGAACAAAATGAAAGCACATGGTTCAGCTTGGCTTCTAAGTACCAAAATGCCATGGGTGTCAGCTTGGCCTCTGTCTATTAAAATGCCATGGATGGCACCAGAATGTTATCCTGTACTTAAACATCTGGAAGTGCCAAGAGACTCAAATGCTTTTCAAAGAGCAGTGATTAGAAAAGGGTAATCCTGGAATAACAGCAACAGGAACATTCATCTGGAGACAAAGTCAGTTGCCACAATTAAAAGATGAATGGTCAACTTGTATCCTGTCAAAATGGACAAGCAGCATCTTCCTGGAGTTTCACAGAATGCAGAAACATTCAGACTGGAAAAGACCCTCAGGATCACCAAGAGACCCACCCAGAACCCTACTCTACAAGGGTCATCCCTAAACCATAGCCCCAAGCACCACATCCAAACCACCTTGAAACACAGCCAGGCTTGGGGACTCCACCACCTTCCTGGGCAGCACATCCCAATCCCTGACCACTCTGCATGGGAAATAATTCTTTCTACTGTCCAGTCTAAATCTACCCAGTTGCAGGCCATTTCCTCTTGTTCTATCACTAATTACCTGTGAGAAGAGACCAGAATCAACCTCTCTACAACATCCTTTGAGGTAGTTGTAGAGAGCCATGAGATCTCTACTCAGAAATATTGTCGCTACAGTATTTGTAAGGTCATTTACAATACAATACAATACAATACACCAGGTTGGAAGAGACCTACAAGATCATCATGTCCAACCCATGAACCAATCCAACCCACCTGAATACAATACAATACAATACAATACAATACAATACAACCCACCTAAACAACTAAACCATGGCACCAAGCACCCCATCAAGCCTCTTCCTGAACACCTCCAATGAAGGTGACTCCACCACCTCCCTGGGCAGCACATTCCAATGGGCAATCACTCTCTCTGTGTAGAACTTCTTCCTAAGATCCAGTCTAAACCTCCCCTGGTGCAGCCTGAGACTGTGTCCTCTTGTTCTGGTGCTGGCTGCCTGGGAGAAGAGACCAGCCCCCACCTGGCTACAACCTCCCTTCAGGGAGTTGGAGAGAGCAATGAGGTCTCCCCTGAGCCTCCTCTTCTCCAGGCTAAGCAACCCCAGCTCCCTCAGCCTCTCCTCACAGGGCTGTGTTCCAAACCCCTCACCAACTTCGTTGCCCTTCTCTGGATACGCTCCAGCAAGTCAATGTGTTCAATCTCCTGCCCTTGGCCTCTGCCCATCTGTCCAGCCTGTCCAGGTCCCTCTGCAAAGCCTCTCTGCCCTCCAGCAGATCAACTCCTGCCCCCAGCTTGGTGTCAGCTGCAAATTTACTGCTGATGGACTCAATGCCCTCATCCAGGTCATCAATAAAGATGTTAAAGAGCATGGGGCCCAGCACTGATCCCTGGGGCACACCACTGGTGCCTGGCTGCCAGCTGGCTTTTGCACCATTCACCACCACTCTCTGGGCTCAGCCTCCAGCCAGTTCCTAACCCAGCTCAGAGTGCTGCTGTCCAAGCCAGGGGCTGACAGCTTAGCCAGCAGTTTGCTGTGGGGGATGGTGTCAAAGGCCTTGCTGAGGTCCAGGCAGACCACATCCACAGCCTGCCCCACATCCACCAGGCAGTCACCTGATCATAGAAGGAGATCAGGTTGGTGAGGCAGGACCTGCCCTTCCTAAATCCATGCTGGCTGGGCCTGAGCCCTTGGCCATCCTGTAAGTGCTGTGTGATCGCACTCAAGATGACCTCTTCCATAATCTGCCAGCCCCACATGGTTGCTTGAAATAGCTACAGAGCACAATTCCAGAATGCAGGAGACTCAGCAACTCTTGGTTGTCCAACACATTTTCCTTGGCACCAGCTACTGCCGTTGTCAGAAACAGGGTATAGGGCCAGGTCAATTTTCAGTCTGACTCCATGCAGCAGTTCCTATCCTACACAACCAAATGACCTACATGCTATACCTTGGAGCAGTGCCACAAGAACATCACAGAATCATAGAATAGTCCAGGCCGGAATGGACCTCCAAAGCTCATCCAGTCCAACCTCCCCACAGTCAGCAGGGACATCCTCAGCTAGATCAGGTTGCCCAGGGCCTCATCCAGCCTCACCTTCAATATCTCCAGGGAAGGAGCCTCAACCACCTCCCTGGGCAACCTCTTCCACTGTTTCAAAACCCTCATAGTGAAGAACTTGTTCCCAACATCCAATCTCAATCTGCTCTGCTCTAGTTTGAAGCCATTGTCCCTGGTCCTGTCCCTGCAGGCCTCTGCACACAGTCTCTCTGCAGCCTTCCTGTAGCCCCCTTCAGGTACTGGCAGGCTGCTATTACGTGTCCCCAGAGCCTCCTCTTCTCCAGGCTGAACACCCCCAGCTCCCTCAGCCTGTCCAGGTCCCTCTGGATGGATCCCTTCCCTCCAGCTGTCTGCTGCACCACACAGCTTGGTGTCATCAGCAGCCTTGCTGAGGCTGCACTCACTGCCACTGTCCATGGCACCCACAGAGATGTGGAACAAGCCTGGTCCCAGGACTGATCCCTGAGGGACTCTGCTTGTCCCTGGCCTCCACTGGGCCATGGACCCATTGACAGCCACTCTTTGGGTGCTGCCATCAAGCCAGTTCTGTATCCATCTAGTGGTCACCCCATCACACCCATGTGTCACCAGCCTGGAGACCAGTTTTCTACAGTTTGCTGCTCGCCAGGAGACTCTTTTTTCTTATACAGCTATGGGGCTCTAGTATCTAGTGGATGAGAAGCTCACCAGGAGCTCTCAGTGTGCACTTGCAGCCCCGGAAAGCCAATCAGAGCCTGGGCTGCATCAGGAGAAGTGTGGCCAGCAGGGCAAGGGAGGGGATTCTCCCCCTCTACTCAGCTCTGGTGAGACCCCACCTGGAGTACTGCCTCCAGTTCTGGAGCCCCTATTCCAAGAGGGATCTGGAGGTGCTGGAAGGTGTCCAGAGCAGGGCCAGGAGGATGAGCAGAGGGCTGGAGCACCTCTCCTGTGAGGACAGACTGAAGGAGTTGGGGCTGTTCAGTCTGGAGAAGAGAAGGCTCCCAGGTGACCTCATTGTGGCCTTCCAGGATCTGAAGGGGGCTACAAGAAGGCTGGGGAGGGACTGCTCAGGCTATCAGGTAGTGATAGGACTAGGGGGAATGGAATGAAGCTGGAGGTGGGGAGATTCAGGCTGGAGGTGAGGAGGAAGTTCTTCCCCATGAGAGTGGTGAAGCCCTGGAATGGGTTGTCCAGGGAGGTGGTTGAGGCCCTGTCCCTGGAGGTGTTTAAGCCCAGGCTGGATGAGGCTCTGGCCAGCCTGATCTAGTGTGAGGTGTCCCTGGCCATGGCAGGGGGGTTGGAACTAGATGATCCTTGTGGTCCCTTCCAACCCTGACTGAAACTATGAAACTATGAAACTATTTGGAACAGTGATTTGTGAGCTGCCTCCTCTTTATTTGGGAAAATGTGAATAGCTTTTCCAGAAATAAGAGATCATGAGTATCTTAGCAGAGGATGGAGCCAGAACTCCCAGGAGCTGTGCCTGTGCAAAAATATTATAAAGGTTTAAAAGCAGAATCAGAGTCACAGTACATTAGAGGTTGGAAGGGACCTGCACAGATCATCCAGTCCAAGCCCCCTGCCAGAGGAGCATCACGCAGGGAGCTCCACAGGAATGCATCCAGGGGGGTTTGGAAAGGCTCCAGAGAAGGAGACTCCACAACCTCTCTGGGCAGCCTGCTCCAGGGCTCTGCCACCCTCACTCTAAAGAAGTTTCTCCTCATCTTGAGCTGAAACCTTCCCTGTTCAAGTTTGTCTCCATTGGTCCTTGGCTTATTGCTGTGCAGCACCCAAAAGAGCTTGGCCCCCTCCCCTTGACCCCCAGCCCTCAGCTCTTGATAGACATTGATCAGATCCCCTCTCAGCCTTCTCTTCTCCAGACTCAACAGCCCCAGGGCTCTCAGTCTCTCTTCACAGAGGAGATGCTCAAGTCCCCTAAGCATCCTCCTGGCTCTCCCTTGGACTCTCTCCAGCAGGTCTCTGTCTCTCTGGAACTGGGGAGCCCAGAACTGGGCACAGGATTGCAGCTGTGGTCTGAGCAGGGCAGAGCAGAGGGAGAGCAGAACCTCCCCAGCCCTGCTGGCCACACTTTTCTTGCTGCCCCCCAGGATCCCATTGGCTCTCTTGGCCACCAGGGCACATTGCTGTCCCAAGCAGAACTTGCTGCCCACCAGCACTCCAAGGTCTTCCTCCATGGAGCTGCTTTCCAGCAGGGCAGCTCTAACCTGTCCTGGTGCCTGCTGCTATTCCTCCCCAGGTGCAGGCCCCTGCACTTGTCCTGATTGACCTTCCTGAGGTTTGCCTGCAGCCAGCTCTCAGCCTGTGCAGCTCCAGAGCTCTGAATTCCAATTCAGATGTCTGAGCTCTGGGCACAATTCTGTGGATCGTTCAGCAGGTTAGGTTTTTTTATCTTGAATTATTGTTCATTAAATGCTTTATATTTATTTGAAAACTGACTATAATGCTGTCTTAGAAGGCAGCAGCCACCAAATTTGTGGTTTTCTCTTGTGTAGATGTAGGCCATGGGCCCACACAACATATATTTTGCAGTCACATTAACAATTTGCAAGTTGTCAGATCTCTGTACCATTTATTTGTTCCTGCTGTCATCTCAGAGTATTTTTATGAGCCAAGACACTTTATTTATTATTTTTAATCTCTAGTTAAAACAGGCAGAAAATGTACCAAACCCAACAGTCAGGATTTCCAAGATATGCTGAGAGTTGGGCAGGGAGAAATGGAATGGAGTTCAGCAAGGGCAAGGGAAGAGTCTTGCACCTGGGAAAGAACAACCTCATGGAGCAGTATAAGTTAGGGACTGACCTGTTGGAGAGCAGTGAAGGGGAAAAGGACCTGGGGGTCCTCTTGGAAGGGAGTTAGACCATGAGCCAGCGGTGTGCTCTGGTGGCCAAGAAGGCCAATGGCATCCTGGGGTGGATTAGAAGGGCTGTGGTGAGTAGGTCAAGGGAGGTTCTCCTCCCTCTCTACTCTGCCCTGGTGAGGCTGCATCTGGAATATTGTGTCCAGTTCTGGGCCACTCAGTTCAAGAAGGACCTCAGGGAACTGCTTGAAAGAGTCCAACACCGAGCCACAGAAATGCTGAAGGCAGTGGAACATCTTCCTTATGAGGAGAGCCTGAGGGAGCTGAGGGCTCTGTAGCTTGGAGAGGAGGAGCCTGAGGGTGACCTCATTGCTAAAGCTGTGCAGGGTGAGTGCCCAGAGGCTGGAGCCAGGCTCTGCTGGGGGATGCCCAATGCCAGCACAAGGGGCAGTGGTGGAAGCTGAGGCAGAGAAAGTGCCATGGAAACAGGAGGAAGAATTTTTTCCCTGTGAGGGTGATAGAGGCCTGGAAGAGGCTGCCCAGGGGGGTTGTGGAGTCTCCCTCTCTGGAGAGATTCCAAACCCACCTGGCTGTGTTCCTGTGTGATCTGCTCTAGGTGCTCCTGCTCTGGCAGGGGGGTTGGGCTGGATGAGCTTTTGAGGTCCCTTCCAGCCCCCTAACATTCTGTGACCCTGTGAAGTTTCACAGATAAAGGTATCCTTGATATTTCCAAAATGCATATGTTCCCTTGATGCTCAAGGTTTGGTATCAACTGACTGGGAGAATGAAAATGAAAACCCCAATGCTGCAAAAAAGACTTAGAAAAACAAATAAACAAATATGTATTGGCCCAAAATATATTTCAAAACATCTCTAGCCAAAGGTTCCATTGAGACAAGCCCAAAGCAAATAGCATACACCATATATACTTAAGACTGGGTGTGAGCACTGCAATCACCTTTTCTTCCTCCTCTCAGAGTCAGTTTGCCTAAACTTAATTGTAGGATCACAGTCTCACAGTATCACCAAGGTTGGAAGAGACCTCAAAGATCATCAAGTCCAACCTGGCACCACAGACCTCATGACTAGACCATGGCACCAAGTGCCACATCCAGTCCCCTCTTGAACACCTCCGGGGATGGGGACTCCACCACCTCCCTGGGCAGCACAGTCCAATGACAAATGACTCTCTCAGTGAAGAACTTTCTCCTCACCTCCAGCCTAAACCTCCCCTGGCACAGCTTGAGACTGTGTCCTCTTGTTCTGGTGCTGGTTGCTAGAGAGAAGAGACCAACCTCTTCCTGGCTACAACCTCCCTTCAGGGAGTTGTAGAGAGCAATGAGGTCTCCCCTGAGCCTCCTCTTCTCCAGGCTAAGCAACCCCAGCTCCCTCAGCCTCTCCTCACAGGGCTGTGCTCAAGGCCTCTCCCCAGCCTTGTTGCCCTTCTCTGGACACCTTCAAGTGTCTCCATGTCCTTCCTAAACTGAGGGGCCCAGAACTGGACACAGGACTCAAGGTGTGGCCTAACCAGTGCAGAGTACAGGGGCACAATGACCTCCCTGCTCCTGCTGCCCACACTATTCCTAATGCAGGCCAGGATGCCATTGGCCTTCTTGGCCACCTGGGCACACTGCTGGCTCATGTTCAGGCAGCTGTCAATCAGCACCCCCAGGTCCCTCTCTGTTTGGCAGCTCTCAGCCACTCCAACCCCAGCCTGTAGCTCTGCATGGGGTTGTTGAGGCCAAAGTGCAGCACCTGGCACTTGGACTTGTTGAATGCCATCCTGTTGGCCTCTGCCCATCTCTCCAGCCTGTCAAGGTCCCTCTGCAGAGCCCTTCTGTCCTCTAACTGTCCAACATCTGCTCCCAACTTGGTGTCATCTGCAAATTTGCTGATGACTGTCTCAATGCCCTCATCCAGATCATCCATGAAGAGGATGGGGCCCAGCACTTATCCCTGGGGCACACCACTGGTGCCTGGCTGCCAGCTGGCTGTGGCACCATTCACCACCACTCTCTGGGCTCAGCCTCCAGCCAGTTCCTAACCCAGCTCAGAGTGTTGTGGTCCAAGCCAGGAGCTGACAACTTAGCCAGCAGTTTGCTGTGGGGGACAATGTCAAAGTCCACTCCATTGATTCATCTTTTTTTTCCCCTTAAGTCAGCACTGACCTTTCCTTCCACTCTTGATTGCTCTCTCAAGATGCTTGCCCTGTCCTTGGACAAGCAAACCTGTTAATTTTAGCCAGAACCAGACCACCAGGCATTTCCAAGTTAATGATCTAATCAAAGAGGCCTGTAGCAGTGATGACAGATTCCTTGGCTAGTAGCCCAGCTGTTTGCATTTTGCTTGCCTCTCTTCTGCTAGGCACTGCAGAACAAGTTAAGAGGCACACCGCCCTCTCAGCCTGAATGACACCAGTCAGTTCTGCACTTGTGGGGGGGATGCATGAAGAAAACATAAACTGCATCAAGAAATGGAAATCTGGCCCTTCAGATGCTGTTGTTGTTTGGAAAGAGTTAGAAGTAGAGTTTCCTGTGCTGTGTTTGCATGGACATAACTTGAAGCAGCACTGTCAACCAAGTGTGCACTTGCGTTGGCTTTCGTTCTGCTGAGCTGCTTTTCTACTGGTGTTTTGCTTCTTACTTTTGAACACAGAACTACAGAATTAACCAGGCTGGAAAAGACCTTTGAGATCATCAAGTCCAACCTACACCATCCAATCAACCAAACCATGGCAGCAAGTGCCTCATCCAGTTTTTAAACACTTCCAGGGACGGTGACTCCACCACCTCCCTGGGCAGCACATCCCAGTGGCCAATCTCTCTTTCTGGGAAGAATTTCTTCCTAACATCCAGCCTAAACCTACCCTGGCACAGCTTGAGACTGTGTCCTCTTGTTCTGGTGCTGCTTGCCTGGGAGAAGAGACCAATATCCACCAGGCTACAACCTCCCTTCAGGTAGTTGCAGAGAGCAAGAAGGTCTCCCCTGAGCCTCCTCTTTTCCAGGCTAAGCAACCCCAGCTCCCTCAGCCTCTCCTCACAGGGCTTCAGTGTATCAATAAGTTGTTTGTTTCTTTATTTCAAGTGGTGGAGACTACGTTTCTATCAAGAAGCAGAATGATGTCTTAATCACTGCAAGAGGGTTACAGACAGGAGTGAAAATTTCATCTCCAGAAATTTGATACAGCTGGGTGGAAGCCTGTCCCCCACAATGTCTGTGCACCAGGCTCACCTGAGGCCTGGATCAGGAGCAGTGTGGCAGCAGCACTAGGGATGCAATTCAGCCCTGTGCTGGGCACTGCTGAGGTCTCACCTCCAGCACTGTGTGCAGCTCTGGGCCTTCACTGCAAGAGAGATCTTGAGGTGCTGGAGCAGGTCCAGAGGAGAGAACCAGCCTGGGGAAGGGACTGGAGGGAAAGGCTGAGGAGGAGAGGCTGAGAGGGCTGGGGGTGTTCAGCCTGGAGGAGAGGAGACTCAGGGGGGACCTTAAAAATACAACAAGACCCTATGCATCCAGATAGGTCTTGAAAGGCTCCAGAGAAGGAGACTCCACAACCTCTCTGGGTAGCCTGTTCCAGGGCTCTGGGACCCTCATAGTGCCGAAGTCCCTCCTCATGTTGAGGTGGAGCCTCCTGTGCTGGAGTTTATATCTAAAAGGAATGACACTGTTACACACCTACTTCTCATCATACTTCGTTTCCACTGAGCCTTAAAATTACGAATTTGGGAGGGGGTGGAGGAAGAAAAAGAGTAAGAAAATCAGTCTTTCAGCATCACTTCAAGGGCAGTTTACATGAGCACACGTGTCCATGCACACACAGGTACAGATATATTAATAGACATCTGATGCACATGAAAGTCAAAGACCTGAGCTTACAAACACGGCCACAAATTCGGGAGTGTGCATTTCCACTTTCCACCACCTACACCTGATTTTGATGGAAGTTGTGGAAGAGACCATATCAGCTGAAATCAATGTCTCATGAGATCAGTCCTTACTGGGTAAGACAATGCAACCACTTTACGTTACAGGAAGGGTCTGGACGTGCTGGAGCATGTCCAGAGAAGGGCCATGACGATGAGCAGAGGGCTGGAGCTCCTCTTCTATGGACGCAGACTGAGGGAGATGGGGCTCTTCAGTCTGGAGAAGAGAAGGCTCTGAGGAGACCTTCTTGTGGCCTGCCAGTATCTGAAGGGGGCTACTAGAAAGCTTGGGGAATGGGTAGAACTGGGTAGATTGAGATTGGATGTTAGGAAGAAGTTGTTCCCCATGAGGGTGGTGAGAGCCTGGCACAGGTTGCCCAGGGAGGTGGTGGCAGCCTCCTGCCTGGAGGTTTTTGCAGCCAGGCTGGATGTGGCTGTGAGCAGCCTGCTGTAGTGTGAGGTGTCCCTGCCCATGGCAGGGGGGTTGGAACTGGCTGATCCTTGAGGTGGCTCCCAACCCTATCAATTCTATGATTCTATGACATCCAGAGGACAAACACAGAGCTCTTTGCCCTGCAAAGACCAACCAACCAATCAAGCACAAAAACACCAATCCCTGATTATCTCTAGCAGAGTCTACGTGTTTGTGGTTCTAATTTTATCTGGAATAAGCACAGAACAAGCAAGACACAGAGCATCAGTCAAGTGAATTTGGGAATATGGCATCCACAGAGACAAATTTCTCCTACCTGTCTTCTACCCATGTCAAATAGGCGGAACTCACATCCAGGAAATAGGGAAAAGGAAGAGGCCAGGTTGTCAGTAACCAGAAGAGAAAGAGAGAGACAGAAAGATTATTCCCTGCCTGAGCACTGAGGGAGACAAAGGAGAAATAACTGAAGAAGGAAGTGGAAGGGACCTCACAAGGCCACCTAACTTCACCTTTTTTTCTCTAAGGCAAAGGTAATTGTAACAATACAGACTTATTGAATGTACCAAGTCATCCTCTTCCCATGCAATGTTTGCTAAGCAAGCTGCAGTTCTCCATCGGGGTACGATGTGATGCACTTTATTTTACCCCCTCTGAAGGGGCTGGCTTCTGGCTGTCAACTTTAAAGTCAAGCCAAGGAAGCTGAGAGCATTCTGTGACTGTACACACTGAGCAGGGGAGGTTTGGGCTGGATGTTAGGAAGAAGTCTTTCGCTGAAAGGGTGGCCATTGGGATGTGCTGTCCAGGGAGGTGGTGGAGTCACCCTCACTGCAAGTGTTTAAGAGGAAAGTGGATGAGGCACTTGGTGCCATGCTTTAGTTGATTAGATGGTGTTGGGCTTGGACTTGATGATCTCAGAGGTCTTTTCCAACCTGGTTAATTCTGTATTCTGTATTCATATTTTCTTCCTGGCTCATTTTTTTTTACAGAGACTTTTCACACTGTGGAGGTTTGAGCTAGGCCCTAGCTTAGACACTAATTGTGAATAGGAAATTTCCAGACACTTTGAGTGAAAGATAAATAATGCTAGGGATTGGATGCAGAATGATAACAATAGATAGAGTCATAGAATCATAGGATTGTCAGGGTTGGGAGCCACCTCAAGGCTCAGCCAGTTCCAAGCCCCCTGCCATGGGCAGGGACACCTCACACTGCAGCAGGTTGCTCACAGCCACATCCAGCCTGGCTGCAAACACCTCCAGGCAGGAGGCTGCCACCACCTCCCTGGGCAACCTGTGCCAGGCTCTCACCACCCTCATGGGGAACAACTTCTTCCTAACATCCAATCTGTATCTACCCAGTTCCATTTTCTTTCCATTACTCCCAGTCCTATCACTCCCTGACACCCTAAAATGTGCCTCTTAAATATCATACCATTGGAGGGTTCAAAACCTCCCATTTTGCAGTGCAGTTTGTTTGCTCTCTTTGCTGCTCTCTCTTGCTGCTTTGATTTGGACTTTCAGCTGTGCTATTCTCCCTCTGACCTTAAGGCTTCTCTGTTTTGGCTTCTGTAATGTACAGAGGGGGTTGGAGAAGTAGCACCTGGGGTTGTATAGCCTTCTGGGGGCCCTTTTGTCCCGGGAGGGGATAGAAGAGCTGAATTGAGGTGCAGGGGCAAACCGCTGTTGTTAAACTGGGCACAGGTGTGTAAATACACTTTGTACATGTTTATTACCTTTTATGCTTTTGCATGTTTTTCCTTTTGTAAATACAATTCCATTTTTACTTCCAAAATCTGAGTGTGGTGAGTTTGCTCTGGGCAGGGCAAATTGCAAGCAGAGTTGTGGGAGGGATCCAATCCAACCCATAACACACACACTAACCATCGGATTTCTTCCTATGAATTAATCTGTTAGAAAACCTGTGTTGGGCATAGTTTCTTCTTCTGTGGCACAGCACTCAAATCAGATGAGAAGAAATCTCTACATGACTCAGGCTTGCTTATTAAAATGCTCCACTTGGCTAACAGGAGCACATTACTTGATTCATTATAGCCCCATGGCACATGGGTATAGAATCAACCAGGTTGGAAAGACCTTTGAGATCATCCAGTCCAACCTATCACCCAACACCTTCTGATCAACTCAACCATGGCACTGAGTGTCTCTTTTTAAACACTTCCAGGGACGGTGACTCCACCACCTCCCTGGGCAGCACATTCCAACGGCCAATTACTCCTTCTGGGAAGAATTTCTTCCTCACCTCCAGCCTAAACCTCCCCTGGCACAGCTTATAGCTGTCTCCTGTTCTGCCACAGGTTGCCTGGGAGAAGAGACCAACCCCCAGCTGTCTACAACCTCTTTTCACAGTATCGCAGTATCACCAAGGTTGGAAGAGACCTCAAAGATCATCGAGTCCAACCTCTCACCACAGACCTCATGACTAGACCATGGCACCAAGTGCCACATCCAGTCCCCTCTTGAACACCTCCAGGGACGGTGACTCCACCACCTCCCTGGGCAGCACATCCCAATGGCGAATGACTCTCTCAGTGAAGAACTTTCTCCTCACCTCCAGCCTAAACCTCCCTTGTTCTGGTGCTGGTTGCTTGGGAGTAGAGACCAACCCCTTCCTGGCTACAACCTCCTTTTAGGGAGTTGTAGAGAGCAATGAGGTCTCCCCTGAGCCTCCTCTTCTGCAGGCTAAGCAACCCCAGCTCCCTCAGCCTCTCCTCACAGGGCTGTGCTCCAGACCCCTCCCCAGATTTGTTGCCCTTCTCTGGACACCTTCCATCATCTCAACATCTTTCTTAACCTGAGGGGCCCAGAACTGGACACAGGACTCCAGGTGTGGCCTAACCTGTGTTAGGTGTTCAAGAGGGGATTGGACATGTCACTTGGTGCCATGCTCTAGTAGTCATGAGGTCCTGGGTGACAGGTTGGACTTGATGATCTTTGAGGTCTTTTCCAACCTTGGTGATTCTATGATTCTATTCTATGATTCTATTCAGTGCTGAGCACAGGGCAGAATGACTTCCCTGCTCTTGCTTGGCCACACTATTCCTGCTCCAGGCTGGGATGCCATTGGCCTTCTTGGCCATTCTGCACTACCTAACAAGAGATATTGTTAAAGTATTTGTGTATAAATAGGAGTGGTTTCCCTGCAGTGATCAAGTGTGAGCAAAGCAAGCTGCCTGATGACTTCTTTCCCTTTTGGCAGAGGATGAAACTGAGAGGATACATTTCCAGGTCTTGAATTGTGCTGCAAGAGGGGGAGTTTGTCACTGGCCTTTTCCTTCTGACATTTATCCTGTTGCTCAAACAGCTCTGCCTAATAAAATTGTCCATAGCTTTTCTTAATGACATAGATTTCCTCTACACCAGAGGCTTTAAATACATTTTAAATATTAACAAAGCTTTCATTAAAATGCAGGAACAGGGGTGGGGGAACATCCAGAAAAGGCTTTACTATGTCTCCTTTGTGTTGAAAAAAGGCCTGGATGAGGCACTTAGTGTCGTTGATTAGATAGGGTTGGGTGATCAGCTGGACCTGATGATGTTGGAGGTCTCTTCCATCCTGGCTGATTCTGTGATTCTGTAGGTTTATGTGGAAACTTCATCAAAACCTGCATCAATATTGTATGAACTCAGAGCCTTTGCACAACTGGAATGCACATTACTTCTTATTTACATTACTTTAGGGTGCTCCATTGAACAATAAAAAAGGAAATCTAGCAGCCTAAAGGTATTTGTGCCTGC
The DNA here is from genome assembly GCA_015227895.2 of Colaptes auratus. Classification (NCBI taxonomy): domain Eukaryota; kingdom Metazoa; phylum Chordata; class Aves; order Piciformes; family Picidae; genus Colaptes; species Colaptes auratus. The sequence continues at coordinate 43,142,662 of CM037643.1, read as the reverse complement.
ATAAAAAGTGTTACCACTGCAGGACCAGGCAAACCTCTGCCTTGACAAAACATGAAAGTGAAACTCAGCAGCAACCTCAAGCAGCATTTCCCAAACCCTACATTTGATAAAGGAAATATCAGAGCCACTTTTACAAAAGGTAGAAAGGAGGACCCTGGAACGACTTTACACAGGCTCAAGCTGTGCCAGGGGAGGTTTAGGCTGGAGGTGAGGAAGTACACTGCGCTGGTTAGGCCACACCTTGTGTCCTGTGCCCAGTTCTGGGCCCCTCAGTTTAGGAAGGAGGTTGAGATGCTGGAAGGTGTCCAGAGAAGGGCAACGAAGTTGGTGAGGGGTTTGGAACACAGCCCTGTGAGGAGAGGCTGAGGGAGCTGGGGTTGCTTAGCCTGGAGAAGAGGGGACTCAGGGGTGGCCTTCTTACTCTCTACAACTCCCTGAAGGGAGATTGTAGCCAGGCAGAGGTTGGTCTCTTCTCCCAGGCAGCCAGTACCAGAACAAGAGGACACAGTCTCAAGCTGTGCCAGGGAGGTTTAGGCTGGAGGTTAGGAGGAAGTTCTACACAGAGAGAGTGATTGCCCATTGGAATGGGCTGCCCAGGGAGGTGGTGGAGTCACCATCACTGGAGATGTTTAAGAAGAGCCTGGATGAGGCACTTGGAGCCATGGTTGAGTTGATTAAATGGTGTTGGGTGATAGGTTGGACTCGATGATCTTTAAGGTCTTTTCCAACCTGGTCTATTCTATTCTATTCTAAGAATTATACAATCACAGCATCACAGCATCACAGAATCATAGAATCACAGAAGCATAGAACCACAGAATGACAGAATCACAGCATCACAGAATCATAGAATCACAGAAGCATAGAACCACAGAATCACAGAATGACAGAATCACAGCATCACAGCATCACAGAATCATAGAATCACAGAATCTCAGATTCACAGAATCATAGAATCACAGCATCATAGAATGCTCTGGGTTAGAAGGGACCCCCCAAAGGGCATCTGATCCAGCCCCAAATCCATCTATTTACAGTTAACTATTTGGGAATCCATCTCCTAGTGTCTTTCCAACTACACCTCAGGGCCTGCCTGGTAATGTGCCTAGCAATTATTCCTTTCAAAGCATTGCTGCCTTTAGCAACAGCCTAGCAGGCAGGAAAATGAAGTTAAAAAAGAAATGTGGAAAAAAAAAAAAGAAAAGAGATGCAGTGCTCTGGTCTGGGAAAGATATTACACCAAAATAGAGGCAATTTGTTTCTCCAGTCAGAATAGAAACACATAAAGGCATATTCACATGGTAAATAGAAATAAAGTGCTAGAAACATTAAGGCTAAGGAATATGGAGAGATAATTGTATCTATTTGTGTATCATATGTGTGTATATATATATATATATATATATATAGGTGCAGATCTCAGTGAAGAAGTGTGGTGGGTTGAAGTTTCCCCCCCAGCATTAACTTTGAAGCCAGAGCAGCTCAGTCAGAAGCAAATGAAGCTGCATGTACAAGCAAGAACTACACTGCAATGGGATGCAATGGAGACGTACAACGGGATACAATGGAGGCAGAGCCTGATCTAGTGTGGGGTATCCCTGCCCATGGCAGGGGCTTGGAACTAGATGATCCTTGTGGTCCCTTCCAACCCTGACTGATTCTATGATTCTATGGACATGAAACCCCCTGGTCAGGAGACCAGGGAAGCCTTTCCACTGCCCCCCCACCCAACCACCCTGTCCCAAGAAAGAAAGGAGCAGAGAGAAGCAGTGGCTTAGACTTAAACAAAAAGCTCAGCCAAGGCCAGCCAAAGTAGGTTAAACTCTCTCAAGCGAAGCAAAACCAGCAGAGATCAGAAGAGAAGAGAGAAAATTGCTCTGGTACAGCTCCTCTTATCCCAGACATTTACCCAATGAATTTGTTTAGAATAATCTTTTCCTTTTCACACCCAATAGTGAGTTGTTTATATTTTTCTACTTTCCTGCTCAAAGTCTGCAACTAAATTTTAAAGGCACAGCCTCAAACCTCCAGAAGAAGCCATTGATACACGTGGTTCTGATGCACTAAAGTTCATCTTGTGAATTCTGGGAAGCATGAAGTCTGTGCTGCCTAAGGGATTGCAAGCTCCCCTTTTTTGTTCTGGAATCACAGTACAAAAGTCTGGAACACCACCTCAACCTGCTGCTGAGGATGTTGCTTATAGGGTTTTGATACCAACATGGATTTAGGAAGGGCAGATCCTGGCTCTCCAACCTGATCTCCTTCCATGCCCAGGTGACTGCCTGGTGGATGTGGGGCAGGCTGTGGATGTGGTCTGCCTGGACCTCAGCAAGGCCTTTGACACCGTCCCCCACAGCAAACTCCTGGCTAAGCTGTCAGCCCCTGGCTTGGACAGCAGCACTCTGAGCTGGGCTAGGAACTGGCTGGAGGCTGAGCCCAGAGAGTGGTGGTGAATGGTGCCACAGCCAGCTGGCAGCCAGGCACCAGTGGTGTGCCCCAGGGATCAGTGCTGGGCCCCATCCTCTTTCACATCTTCATTGATGATCTGGATGAGGGCATTGAGACAGTCATCAGCAAATTTGCAGATGACACAAGGCTGGGAGCAGATGTTGGTCAGTTAGAGGGCAGAAGGGCTCTGCAGACGGACCTTGACAGGCTGGACAGATGGGCAGAGTCCAACAGGATGGCATTCAACAAGTCCAAGTGCCAGGTGCTGCACTTTGACCACAGCAACCCCATGCAGAGCTACAGGCTGGGGTCAGAGTGGCTGAGAGCAGCCAGGCAGGGAGGGACCTGGGGGTGCTGATTGACAGCAGCTGAACATGAGCCTGCAGTGTGCCCAGGCAGCCAAGAAGGCCAAAGGCATCCTGGCCTGCATCAGGAATTGTGTGGCCAGCAGGAGCAGGGAGCTCATTCTGCCCCTGTACTCTGCATTGGTTAGGCCACACCTTGAGTCCTCTGTCCAGTTCTGGGTCCCTCAGTTTAGGAAGGACATTGAGACACTTGAAGGTGTCCAGAGAAGGGCAACAAGGCTGGGGAGAGGCCTTGAGCACAGCTCTGTGAGGAGAGGCTGAGGGAGCTGGGGTTGCTTAGCCTGGAGAAGAGGAGGCTCAGGGTGGTAGGTGGTTGTAGCCAGGAAGAGGTTGGTCTCTTCTCTCTAGCAACCAGCACCAGAACAAGAGGACACGGTCTCCAGCTGTGCCAGGGGAAGTTTAGGCTGGATGTTAGGAAGAAATTCTACTCAGCAAGAGAGATTGGCCTTTGGAATGTGCTGCCCGGGGAGGTGGTGGAGTCACCGTCCCTGAAGGTGTTCAAGAGGGGACTGGATGTGGCACTTGGTGCCATGGTCTAGTCATGAGGTCTGTGGTGACAGGTTGGACTCGATGATCTTTGAGGTCTCTTCCAACCTTGGCTACTGTGGTACTGTGATACCTCCCTGTCTCTGGGATTACTGTGTAGATACTTGTTGTTTTTCTCCTGATTTGGGGGCCATTGGGTGACGAATGAAGGCACCAACCCTGTTGCCATACAGCAATGAATTGCCAGACGTGCAGAGAGCAGGGACTCCTCATAAGTCCTCCCAGAAGTCCTTCACTGCTGTGTTGCAGAAGCTCCAGCATTACAGAGCCTCAGAGTCCCGCTTCAAGCAGAAGTCCTGGAAGCCCTTAATAGACAAAGCAGCTAACAGCAGTCCTCAGCATATCCCTAGCAGCATCCCAGCACCAAAGCCCTGGCCAGAAGCAGCTAACAGAAACAGAATTCCCTAGCTGCCCTAACCCCCCTAAGACATTCCTAGCCTAAGTCCCTAACCCAAGTGTTTATTGCTCAGTGTAGCTGTTGATATTCTCTTTGTTATCAGTCCCTTCCCCAGTCAAACCCAGCCACATCTATAAGCTAAACTCTTTTCCCAGTGAGAGGTGCCAGCATGTCAAGGAGGTGGCTTCTGCAGCATGCTCCAATCCCAGGGTGCCAAGGTGAGGCTGCTGTTCAGGGCACCCATGGAATGTGATTGCTTTGCTCTAGGCAGCCCGCTAAGGAATTGGTCAGCTCAGGAATCCTGCACTCTGAACGTGGCCAGGAGCTGTCCTCAGAGCAGTGGCTGCAGCAGATATGATTAACCCCATCCTGGGAGCTTACAAAACCTCCATTTCTCTGCAGCAGACGTCTTACCCTGTCTTTACAACTCATGAATGGGATAGCTGTGCAGCTGGCCTTCTTTGTCAGTGATCCAAGGTTTTACTGTATGTCACAACTGACTGTCACAGGTAACAGCTAATCATCAGGCAAGACACTTCAGGTAATCAGCTCTGGCTCTTCAAAAGAATAATAATAAGAAGAAAGCTTCCCCATTTCTATCGGGGTGTTAAGCTGCAAGGAAGTTGTAGCACAAGAGAAAGACAAGAATGGGATTGATTAGAAGCTACGACACATTCACAGATCATGCTGGGAATCTCGGGTAAGCACAATGCATCTTTAATGCAAATCAGTACAGACAGTCTGGCGATGGCCCTCGAGAAGGGAAATGCAATCAAGCTGCCGCTCCGAACGACAGAGCCGGGCCAGCAGCGAGCACACGGGCTCTCTCTTCCCAGCATCAGTGAGAGTGAAGGAGTCATCTCATAATTACAGCAGTTCAAAAGACTTCCCCGCCCCCCCCAATTAAGTAGAATATGGAACTCTGGAAGATATTCTGGGTTTTGACTTACAATGGTGCAATTACTCAGCCAGGGAGCATGGGAGCACCGTTGTGGTGAGCCACGAGCAAACAGCAACCTCACAAGCTGCAGATGATGTGTAATTTGAACAAGTCATAGAAGTTTTTTCCCTTGTTGTCTTGGGAGCTTCAAAAATTCACTCTTGAAACTATGAAGTTTTGCAGCAGGAGGTTTTGCTTGGGTTTGGATTTCTTTTTTTGAGAGAAAAGTTAGAAAACAAAGGCAAATATAGTATCATAGCATCATGTATACCCCCAAACCCCTGTGGGAGTTTTGAGCTCGTCCCTACAGCAGATACTAATTGTGAATAGAATCATAGAATCACAGAACTGTCAGGGTTGGAAGGGACCTCAAGGATCAGCCAGTTCCAAGCCCCCTGACATGGCAGGGACACCTCACACTACAGCAGGTTGCTCACAGCCACAGCCAGCCTGGCTGCAAACACCTCCAGGCATGAGGCTGCCACCACCTCCCTGGGCAACCTGTGCCAGGCTCTCACCACCCTCATGGGCAACAACTTCTTCCTCACATCCAGTCTGAATCTACCCACTTCTAGTTTTGCTCCATTCCCCCCAGTCCTATCACTCCCTGGCACCCTCAAAAGTCCCTCCCCAGCTTTTTTGTAGCCCCTTTCAGATTCTGGAAAGCCAGAAGAAGGTCTCCTCAGAGCCTTCTCTTCTCCAGACTGAACAGCTCCAACTCCCTCAGTCTGTCTCCATAGCAGAGCATCTCCAGCCCTCTGCTCATCCTCATGGCCCTTCTCTGGACACATTCCAGCACCTTCAGACACATTCCAGCACCTCCATATCTTTCTTGTCACAGGGGCTCCAGAATAGGAATGAGACTTCTGAATATAAGATAAACACTGAAGAGATTGGATACAGAATAATAACAGTGGATAAGTTAATACAATTTCATTGGTGTACTGAAAACCTTATATCTTACAACAGAGTTGTTTTGGGTCTCCTGGATCTTGCTGCTTTGCTGGTGGGGTTCAGGCTGTGCTATATTCCTTCTGACCTTGGGCCTTTGCTATTTGGTTTCTCTAAGTGGTACAAGAGGAAGGGGGAAGCTGAGCTTTCTTTGGGGCCATTTGTCCCTAAGAGGGGGGCAAAGGGAACTTGTGCCAGCTGTTAAACTCTCTCTCTCTATATATATATATAAATACAATTTGTACATGTTTATTGCATTTTACACTGTTATATTAACTTTCTTTTGTGAATACAATTCCATTTCTACTTCAAAATTCTGAGTGTGGTTGATTTGCTCTCTGGGGCAGATTTCACAGACTCACAGGATGTTAGGGATTGGAAGGTGTGACAGTTTAAGCTGTTAAACCATCACAGAAGGGATGTCAGGGAGATCATTGAATCCAGCCCCCTGCCAGATCAGGACCATAGAATCTAGCTCAGGTCAAACAGGAACACATCCAGATGGGTCTTGAATCCCTTCAGAGAAGGAGACTCCACAACCTCTCTGGGCAGCTGCTCCAGTGCTCTGGGACCCTCACAGTGAAAAGTTCCTTCTCATGTTGAGGTGGAACCTCCTGTGCTGGAGTTTATAACCTTTGCCCTTTGTCCTGTCACAGGGTGCAACTGAGCAGAGCCTGTCCCCTCCCTCCTGACCCCCAGCCCTCAGATATTTATAAATATGTATTAAATCCCCTCTCAGTCTTCTCCTCTCCAGACTGAACAGCCCCAGGGCTCTCAGCCTCTCCTCCCCAGGCAGTGCTGCAGTCTCTTCAGCATCCTTGTAGCCCTCCCTTGGACTCTCTCCAGCAGATCCCTGTCCCTCCTGAACTGGGAGCCCAGAGCTGGATGCAATGTTCCAGGTGAGGTCTCAGCAGGGCAGAGACCCTTGCTGCACCCCAGGATCCCATTGGCCTTTCTGGCCCCCAGGGCACCTTGCTGTCCCGTGCAGAACTTGTTGCCCACCAGGACTGCCAGGTCCTTCTCCAGGGAAAGATAAATGGTCGGGGGGATCTCATTCAACCCATAACAGCCCCCAACCTTATTTTCAGATGCTCAGCTGTGGGTATGTTTGTTCACCAAAGAGCAGTAGGTGGGTAGTCATTTTGGCAACATTTACTAATTTATTCCAACAGAGTGGCTCGAGTTACACTTCCTCCTGTGAAAAATCTTCAACAGCCTCACTAAGCTTCTCCAAAACATATGGCTCCAAACCTACTGCTTTTAGTAACAAAGTGGAGCAGGGGGAAGCAGTGGTGTTCAGCAAAGGGCTAACACTCCTGCTGGAAAGTCAGCAAACTTCTAAAACATAGTTTGCATTTCCACATTAATTCAGAACTGTGAGTTTAATGCAGCATTAAAATCTAGGCTGAACTAATTTCCCTGATTGCCTCTTTTCTTTTGTGGCTGTTTCATCTGGATGCCTCCAAAGGAAGCCACAGAGTTGAGCCCTCCAGTGCCCAGAGTGCCCAGCCCAGAAGGTGCACACAGGCAACAGTGGATTGTTGCCCATCAATCCTGCACCCTTATCAGTCTGGCTGCAGAGTTATTGTCTCTCTCTGGCTTCCCTCTCTGCTCCTGTAGGAGAGAGACTCTCTCTTATCTGGTAACCATGGGGGAATATCAGAGGCCTCTGGCCTGAGTAACTCCTTTTTCCTGTGCAACCTTGGCTTGTTTAGACCTAATGGCAGGGTAAAAAGGAGGGCAGTTCAAGCCTGGCCAGCCTGAAACCAGCTTAGCAATGGGTGGGGGAAGAAGAGTGCTGAGGATTTTGTGAACCCCAGGTTGGGAGAAGGGCAGTGTTGGAGTTTTGGTCTGGTGCAAAGGAGCTCATGTTAAGTTTAGACTGGGGATTTCTTTGACCTTTCTATGCTTTGCTGTGCCCACCACTATGATTTCTAGTTTTGTAGTACATGAGCTGCTTTTCCATTGAACCTTGCCATGCCTACCAATCCATTTGTGTGAGCGTTATTGTTTTGCCCCTGTTGGGGTGTGAGAGACTAAAGCTTGTCTCTCCGGGTGTGACTCAACAAAGATAAACTCACTTGCTGCTTGCCCAGACAATAGCTGATGTGCCTTGGGCAGAACCACTGGAAGGACTATTGGAAGGTGCAAAGGTAACCAATGGACCGAGGCCACCTTCGGGAATATGAGTAAGACAAGATAATCTCCACCCATCAAGTACCCTGGAAAGGGAGGATGGTGAGACAATGGATTCACCACCTGGTTCCTGATGTGTAATGAGTGTGTGGGCAGGTAGATGGAGAAGGAGGAGGTGAAGGCTCCCCACTCCATCCAGACCCCTGCCCAAACACACGGGAATACACAGAAAGATTTCCTGGTTACTTACCTAAGGATGACCTCCTGGCCCCTGATTTCCTGAGGGACAATACCTGGACACATAGCTAAGGACTAAAAAACTGTATAAAAGACTGCAGCAACTACTGGCTCAGGAGAAGAAAAACACGGAAGCTAAAACACAGCAGAAGGAAAACACAGAAGGACAATGCCACTGAGAAGGAAAGCAGGAGAGAAGGCAAAGCCAAGGGCAATGCTGCTCCGAAGAAAAGAGGCCATGGAGCCTGGAAGAAGCAGACTGAACCCTCTCTCCGTGTCCTAAGTTCCGCCTGCTGCAACTCATAGTATCATAGTATCAGTCAGGGTTGGAAGGGACCACAAGGATCAGCTAGTTCCAACCCCCCTGCCATGGGCAGGGACACCCCACACTAGATCAGCCTGGCCAGAGCATCATCCAGCCTGGCCTTAAACACTTTCAGGGATGGGGCCCCAACCACCTCCCTGGACAACCCATTCCAGGGCTTCACCACTCTCATGGGGAAGAACTTCCTCCTCACCTCCAGCCTGAATCTCCCCACCTCCAGCTTCATTCCATTCCCCCTAGTCCTATCACTACCTGATACCCCTGGAATTCCCTCCCCAGCCTTCTTGTAGCCCCCTTCAGATCCTGGAAGGCCACAATGAGGTCACCTGGGAGCCTTCTCATGGAGCTGAAGAGGCTGCCCAGAGGACCACATCCCTTCTACAGCCAAAGCCTTAGCACCCTTCCCCTACAGACCCAGTATCTCCTGCAGCATCTTTCCTCCACAGACTCAAACTGTCTTGGAGTGTGAGGAGTGTGGTAATATAATTCCTTTCCTCTTCTTTCTCTCTTCTCTCTCTCCCTCTCTATTTTCTCTCTCTCTCTCTCTATTTTCTCTCTCTCCCCTTCTGATCCATCCACTTTATTTATGCAATCAATAGCCTAGCTGTTGCTATTTTGGCCTCATTTGTGCCTCTCATTTCACAGCACGGGAATATTCAAAAGAGCTGAGTCTCTTTCCCTCTCTGGACCCAGACATGGAGCAACAGAGCAATCTGTCCCACTCTGAACTAAGACATCTGTGAACTCACATGCAATTGAGTTTGCAGGATTTTGAGATGAAAACTGGAAGGAAAAAAACAACCCCCAAGCATTCTGCTCCCCTGCACCCCACATTTCTCCCTGGACTCGTTGATTACTTAAAGGTATCTCACGGATGTTTTAGATGCCACCTACTGCATGTAGACACACCGTTGGCAGCAAGCTCTCCTCCTTGCAGACCAAATGAAGAAGGAGATGAGAAGTCTTACACCAGCCCATGCAAGAGATGGGTCATGATGGTTAACTGACCCTATCCTTTCGTTCCCCTGGCTGAACAAGTGTAGCAGGTGGCAGGACGAGCACCTCAGACAGGTCTGATGCAAATTGTTCAAACTGATTTCTTGAGCCCAGGTCCTCAGATCATGAAGACAAGCACAGTCCCTGGCACAGCTGAAATGAGCATGAAGCTTTCTATGTGCATGCTGTCTGCACACCACCTATCTTCACAGGAGGAAACATGCAGTGGGGGAGCAAAGTTAATTACTACCTCGAGGAGTAAAACTCACTACCATCTAATCTTGGAGATTAGAGCCTACAGTTTCCCTGTGGTTTTCCTGATATGCTACACCAACTGTCACCTGGAGAGGCATCTGAAATGCAAGATGATGGTAAGCTACCAGAAAGTACATTTGCTTTTAATGTAAAACACAAATCCAAACAGATAAGTAACAAAGAAATCTCAAATGAATAGGCTGTGATTAAAATTCCCATGGACAAACTGTCCTTGGAGGTAACTGACCATACAGTCCTGACTGGATTTTGTCAAATGGATGAAAAACCTGTGAAGTTAAAACAAAATGCCTTAAATGAACTTCAACAAGACCAAGGGCAGGGTCCTGCATCTGGGTCGAGGCAATCCCAGGCACAAATCCAGGCTGGGCAGGGACTGGCTGGGGAGCAGCCCTGAGGAGAGAGACTTGGGGGTGCTGGGGGAGGAGAAGCTCACCAGGAGCTCTCAGGGTGCACTTGCAGCCCGGAAAGCCAATCAGAGCCTGGGCTGCATCAGGAGAAGTGTGGCCAGCAGGGCAAGGGAGGTGATTCTCCCCCTCTACTCAGCTCTGGGGAGACCCCACCTGGAGTACTGCCTCCAGTTCTGGAGCCCCTATTCCAAGAGGGATCTGGAGGTGCTGGAAGGTGTCCAGAGAAGGGCCACAAGGATGAGCAGAGGGCTGGAGCACCTCTCCTGTGAGGACAGACTGAAGGAGTTGGGGCTGTTCAGTCTGGAGAAGAGAAGGCTCCCAGGTGACCTCATTGTGGCCTTCCAGGATCTGAAGGGGGCTACAAGAAGGCTGGGGAGGGACTTGTCAGGCTCTCAGGGAGTGATAGGACTAGGGGGGATGGAATGAAGCTGGAGGTGGGGAGATTCAGGCTGGAGGTGAGGAGGAAGTTCTTCCCCATGAGAGTGGTGAAGCCCTGGAATGGGTTGTCCAGGGAGGTGGTTGAGGCCCCGTCCCTGGAGGTGTTTAAGGCCAGGCTGGATGAGGCTCTGGCCAGGCTGATGTAGTGTGGGGTGTCCCTGCCCATGGCAGGGGGGTGGAACTAGCTGATCCTTGTGGTCCCTTCCAACCCTGACTGAAACTATGAAACTATGAAATCTTGCTACTTTTGTACCAAAACTTATGGATTTAAACCTTTAATTGGCCACATAAATCTAAATGCTTTCATCTTCCAACATGTCCCTGGAGGTGTTCAAGAGGGGACTGGATGTGGCACTTGGTGCCATGGTCTAGTCATGGGGTCTGTGGTGACAGGTTGGACTCGATGATCTTTGAGGTCTCTTCCAACCTTGGTGATACTGTGATACTACCTTAAAGTAGCCACCACAGTCCTAGATGGCCAAAGGGAGGTATTGGGACTGGACTTTTATCCTCTCCTGTTGCACCCAGAGTGCCTCTTTCACCAGGGGCTGTTCACTTCGAAATAGAGTTTCTGCAACAGCCAGGGATTTTTCTCAGGAAATGTGGGTTTCTTTGATTTCAAGATGTTCTTTCCATAATTAAGGCTGTCAGGCTTGTGGACAAGGTCTTTTTTAAGTATAGCCACCTCTGATCCCCAGGCAGGGCTCTGTAATTGGGGAATTATGCTGAATTAACCTACCCTACATCAGCAATCTCCTCCCAGCAGCACTTCTTCCTTTCTCCTTGCTCCTGGCCACAACTGCACTTAGTTCTTCCATGAAAACCATCTTCTGGCATAACAGCTTTCCCCCAGAGAGCTGAGCATCAATAACTTCCTTGAGGAGGCTCAGGGGAGACCTCATTGTTGTCTACAACTCCCTGAAGGGAGGTTGTAGCCAGGTGGGGGTTGGTCTCTTCTCCCAGGCAATCAGCAGCAGAATAGGGAGACACAGTCTCAAGTTATGCTGGGGGAGGTTCAGGCTGGATGTTAGGAAGAAATTCTTCACAGAGAGAGTGATTGCCCATTGGAGTGTGCTGCTCAGGGAGGTGGTGGAGTCACCATCACTGGAGATATTCAAGAAAAGGCTGGATGAGGGACTTGATGCCATTGTCTAGTGGATTGGATGGGGCTGGGTGATAGGTTGGACTCGATGATTTTGGAGGTCTCTTCCAACCTGGTTGATCCTATGATATTTGTGATTCTTAGCTCCCATTACCTTTGCAAACTTCGATACCCAACCCCTACTGAAGAAAACACAAAACTCAAAAACACAACCTTCATGCTCTGGTGTTTTCATCAATTATACTTTTAGTGTGGAATAATATTTCCCTCTCTGAAGTCCTGCAGCTGTGTTGGCGCAATCCCAGGCACCGATACAGGCTGGGCAGGGACTGGAGAGCAGCCCTGAAGAAAAGGCCTTGGGGGTGCTGGGGGAGGAGAAGCTCAACAGGAGCCAGCAGTGAGCACTTGCAGCCCAGAGAGCCAAGCAGAGCCTGGGCTGCAGCAAGAGAAGCACAGACAGCAGGGCCAGGGAGGGGATTCTGCCCCTCTGCTCCACTCTGCTGAGACCACAGCTGGAGCTCTGTGTCCAGTTCTGGATCTTCTAGTATAGGAAGGATGTGGAGGTGCTGGAAGGTGTCCAGAGAAGGGCCACGAGGATGAGCAGAGGGCTGGAGCTGCTCTGCTATGGAGACAGAGTGAGTGAGTTGGGGCTGTTCAGTCTGAAGAAGAGAAGGCTCTGAGGAGACCTCCTTTTGGCCTTCCAGGATCTGAAGGGGGCTACAGAAAAGCTGGGGAGGGACTTTTGAGGGTGTCAGGGAGTGATAGGACTGGGGGGAATGGAAAAATACTAGAAATGGGTAGATTCAGATTGGACGTTAGGAAGAAGTTGTTCCCCATGAGGGTGGTGAGAGCCTGGCACAGGTTGCCCAGGGAGGTGGTGGCAGCCTCCTGCCTGGAGGTGTTTGCAGCCAGGCTGGATGTGGCTGTGAGCAACCTGCTGTAGTGTGAGGTGTCCCTGGCCATGGCAGGGGGGTTGGGACTGGCTGAGCCTTGAGGCTCCTTCCAATGCTGACAATTCTGTGATTCTGTGGTTATGCAAATAATATTAACATATCTGCATTTATTTACACCTCGCACACTTAAAAACACAGCTAACATTACTTTATCACATTCTACTGTTTCATCTCTGTCCATAGGATGGACTTGATGATCTCTCAGGTCTTTTCCAACCTGGTTGATTCTATGATTCTATGATATACAGGACACAGGAATCCCCCCCAAAACCTTCTTATAACCAGGCTAAACCACAACCCCAATTGCTCCGTTTTTCCCCCCAACCATTGTTTCCCTGACCCATAATTGTGCAGGAGAAAATCAATCAGTTCTCTGAAGGCCATGAACTGGCCTCCTCCCATGGAATAGAATAGAATAGAATAGAATAGAAAGAAAAATATAGAATAGAATAGAATAGGAATAGAAAGATAGAATGGAATAGAATAGACCAGGTTGGAAGAGGCCCAGAGAATCGTGTCAACCTTCATCCAAACACATAATCAACTAAAAAAACCATGGCACCAAGCACTCCATCAAGTCTCCTCTGAACACCTCCAGTGATGGTGACTCCACCACCTCCCTGGGAGCCCATTCCAATGGGCAATCACTCTCTCTGTGTAGAACTCTTCCTAACCTCCAGCCTAAACCTCCCCTGGCACAGCTGAGACTGTGTCCTCTTGTTCTGGTGCTGCTTGCTACAGAGAAGAGACCAAGCCCCACGTAGATATAACCTCCCTTCAGGGAGTTGTGGAGAGCAAGAGGTCACCCCTGAGTCTCCTCTTCTCCAGGCTAAGCAACTCCAGCTCCCTCAGCCTCTCCTCAAGGGCTGTGTTCCAAACCCCTCCACAGCTTGTTGCCCTTCTCTGGACACCTTCCAGCATCTCAACATCTTCCTAAATGAGGGCCCAGAACTGGACACGGACTCAAGGTGGGCCTAACCGTGCTGAGCACAGGACAGAATGCCCTCCTGCTCCTGCTGGCCACACTGTTCCTGATGCAGTCCAGGATGCCATTGGCCCTCCTGGCCCCGGGCACACTGCAGGCTCATGTTCAGCCTACCAAGGAGTCCTTACAAGGAGTCCCTCTGGAGTGTCAAAGAAGGGAGGAAAGAGAGAGTGAGTTGGCCTTGCTCCCAACTTATAAAGTGAGAGCATAATTCTTAGATTGAATATCAAAGGTATATTTTCCTGGGGTCCACCTCCTGGACCCTTCTGGAGCTCTTGGAGGACTGAAATCTATGTTTGTTTAAAAAAGGCCTCTAACCATGGCAAGTGCATATATAGGCATGCATAGGTGTTTGTGAAGAACTCTAGCTAGACTACAGGCTGATAAAAACAGCTTACAGCAAAGAAGATCTGATCACAAGGAATAACTCAAGTCAACAGAAAAGCAGTCCAATATGCCACGGATAAAGAAGGAAGTCTAACAAATCCACTGATGCTCAGACATCAGGAACAGAATGTGAATAGCAGACAAAGTACCACATGGCAATAAAACCCCCACCAAATCTGCAGTGAAATGACCATAATGATGGTCCAGGCTGGGAGGGACCTCCAAAGGTCATCCAGTCTGACCTGTACACTGCCCCTGTACACTGCACTGGTTAGGCCACACCTTGAGTCCAGTGTCCAGTTCTGGGCCCCTCAGTTTAGAAAGTGTTGAGATGCTGGAAGGTGTCCAGAGAAGGGCAACAAAGCTGGGGAGGGGTCTGGGAGACAGCCCTATGAGGAGAGGCTGAGGGAGCTGGGGTTGATTAGCCTGGAGAGAAGAGGAGGCTCAGGGGTGACCTTCTTGCTCTCTACAACTCCTGAAAGGGGTTGTAGCCAGGCAGGGGTTGGTCTCTTCTCCCAGGCACCACACCAGAACAAGAGGACACAGTCTCAAGCTGTGCCAGGGGAGGTTTAGGCTGGAGTTAGAAGAAGTTCTACACAGAGAGAGTGATTGCCCATTGGAATGGGCTGCCCAGGGAGGTGGTGGAGTCACCATCAGTGGAGGTGCTCAGGAGGAGACTTGATGGGGTGTTGGTGCCATGGTTTAGTTGATGAGGTGGTGTTGGATGATAGGTTGGACGCGATGATCTTGAAGGTCTCTTCCAACCTGGTCTATTCTATTCTATTCTATTCTATTCTATTCTATTCTATTCTATTCTATTCTATTCTATTCCATTCCATTCCATTCATTCCATTCCATTCCATTCTATTCTATTCTCCCCACAGTCAGCAGGGACATCCCCAACTAGATCAAGCTGCCCAGGGCCTCGTCCAGCCTCACCTTGAATACCTCCAGGGAAGGAGCCTCAACCACCTCCCTGGGCATCGTGTTCCAATGTTCCACCACCCTCATAACAACAAGTGTGATATCCAGGCATGGCCGGAGACCATTGCACGACATAAGACTGTAAAATAATCTTCCTCTCATAAATCCATTGTCAGGACTCATGGTAACTCTAATGAACTCCTCCATCACAGCCTAAACTCAAAAATAAATGACAAGTGGCTCTCTTCTAATTCCCCATCTGAGTCACTTGGTTCATTACCCACTTTCATTAGAGTGATAAAAGTCTGGTAAGGGAGTCGTTCAGCAGAACAAGAAGAAAATACAATTTGATAGCTTTCCCTGAGTCAGCCTGCCTATTATCATGTTAGGGAGAGGCAAACAGAAGGAAAAGACTGGTGGCAAAAATATTAATAGGTAAGAAGGTGAGGACAAAAGTGCTAGAGATGAAGAAGAAAAGAAAGCAGGACTATTGCTCCTGTAAAGCTTTTAATCCCAGAATTAACCCTCGGCATAATTTCCTACAACTGTCTCAGGCATAATCTGTGTAATGAACAGTGTGGTGGCAAAGCTCTGCATTTAGCAGAAAGCTGAAACTAGATGTCTGTTCCTGATTACTTTTTCAGCTTATTAGGAAGTCAGTAGCAAAAGCTGGACAGTAATCTCCTAGCTGCAATGTGAAGCAGGGGAGCTGTCTGCACCCAGCTTTTGGCATCCCACATTGAATGCATATACTTTGAACCCCTGCACAGCAACAACAAAGCAAAAGCCACAACAGGGAAAGCTAGCAGAGGAAGCAGCCATAGTCATGCACTTCCCACATGTGATGGGTTATGCCCATCCTGGAAACAGCGGGGGAGGGCTTGTGAGAGCATTGCCCTCCCTGCAGGGGGCTTTCCCCCTGGGAAACTGAGTTAGTGCTGGGCCCCATCCTCTTTAATATCTTCATTGATGATCTGGATGAGGGCATTGAGACAGTCATCAGCAAATTTGCAGATGACACCAAGCTAGGAGCAGATGTTGGTCAGTTAGAGGGCAGAAGGGCTCTGCAGAGGACCTTGACTGACTGGACAGATGGGCAGAGTCCAACAGGATGGCATTCAACAAGTCCAAGTGCCAGGGGCTGCACTTTGGCCACAGCAACCCCATGCAGAGCTACAGGCTGGGGTCAGAGTGGCTGAGAGTTGCCAGGCAGAGAGGGACCTGGGGTGCTGATTGACAGCTTCCTGAACATGAGCCAGCAGTGTGCCCAGGCAGCCAAGAAGGCCAATGGCATCCTGGCCTGTATCAGGAATTGTGTGGCCAGCAGGAGCAGGGAAGTCATTCTGCCCTGTGCTCAGCACTGGTTAGGCCACACCTCGAGTCCTGTGTCCAGTTCTGGGCCCCTCAGTTTAGGAAGGACATCAAGACACTTGAAGGTGTCCAGAGAAGGGCAACGAGGCTGGGGAGAGGCTTGAGCACAGCCCTGTGAGGAGAGGCTGAGGGAGCTGGGGTTGCTTAGCATGGAGAAGAGGAGGCTCAGGGGAGGGAGACCAATGCTGTCTACAACTCCTTAAGGGAGGTTGTAGCCAGGAAGGGGTGGTCTCTTCTCTCTAGGAACCAGAACCAAACAAGAGGACACAGTCTCAAGCTGCACCAGGGGAAGTTAGGCTGGAGGTGAGGAGAAAGTTCTTCACTGAGAGAGTCATTTGCATTGGACTGTGCTGCCCAGGGAGGTGGTGGAGTCACCGTCCCTGGAGGTGTTCAAGAGGGGACTGGATGTGGCACTTGCTGCCATGGTCTAGTCACGGGGTCTGTGGTGACAGGTTGGACTCGATGATCTTTGAGGTCTCTTCCAACCTTGGTGATACTGTGAGACTGTGATGCTCTGATACTGTGATACTTCCCCTCCCTGTCCAGCAAGCCTATAAAAAGGAGGACACTGCAGCCATTAGCTCTCATGGCCCTTCCTTTGCCTGGAGAAGGACTGCTGATGTCTCCCTGCTCCTCTGCCACATGGCCAGGCCTGATCCTTCTCCCTGCTACATCCACACCTCTGAGAAGGACTGGTTTTGTATTCTGATTTTTTCCCCATCCATCCTTGTTCCTTACCCCTGTGAATCCTTCCTGTTGTTATATACATAGTGTTTAAAGAAAATTCTTTCCCTCTCTACTTCCAACTCCAAATTATTTCTTGGTGGATTTGATCCTTCCCTTTCTTTTCCTCCTATTGGGAAAGAGGAGGGGGGAGCAGGGGAGGGATTCTCAGCCTTGCCCCTACCTGAGCCCTTCAAGCCCAGTTAAGGCTCAAACCACCACGCCACACTTCACCTAAAATGGTTTCTTCCTCAAAACTCTTCCTTTCCTTCACTGACAAGAGCACAGGGAAATGAACATGCTGTTGTGTCACTCACTGATATCAGAAACAACAAATAAAAGAGGAAAACAGATGTCCTGTCACTCTGTAGCTGTCGCGGGCTTGAGTTGAACCTGCTGCTGCTATCCACAGCAGGCTGCAGTATCATAGGATCAGTCAGAGTTAGAAGGGACCACAAGGATCAGCTAGTTCCAACCCCCTGCCATGGGCAGGGACACCCACACTAGAGCAGCCTGGCCAGAGCCTCATCCAGCCTGGGCTTAAACACCTCCAGGGACAGGGCCTCAACCACCTCTCTGGACAACCCATTCCAGGGCTTCACCACTCTCATGGGGAAGAACTTCCTCCTCACCTCCAGCTGATCTCCCCACCTCCAGCTTCATTCCATTCCCCCTAGTCCTATCAATACTGAACCCTCAGAAGTCCCTCCCCAGCCTTTTGTAGCCCCTTCAGATCCTGGAAGGCCACAATGAGGTCACCTGGGAGCCTTCTCTTCTCCAGATGAACAGCCCCCACTCCTTCAGTCTGTCCTCACAGGAGAGGTGCTCCAGCCCTCTGCTCATCTCTGGCCCTGCTCTGGACACCTTCCAGCACCTCCTGGAATAGGGGCTCCAGAACTGGACGCAGTACTCCAGGTGGGGTCTCCCCAGAGCTGAGCAGAGGGGGAGAATCCCCTCCCTTGCCCTGCGGCCACACTTCTCCTGATGCAGCCCAGGCTCTGATTGGCTTTCCGGGCTGCAAGTGCACACTGAGAGCTCCTGTTGAGCTTCTCCTCCCCCAGCACCCCCAAGTCTCTCTCCTCAGGGCTGCTCTCCAGCCAGTCACTGCCCAGCCTGGATTTGTGCCTGGGGTTGCCTTGACCCAGCTGCAGGACCCTGCCCTTGGTCTTGTTGAAGCTCCTGAGGTTGGCTTGTGCCCACCTCTCCAGCCTGTCCAGGTCCTCTGGATGGACCCTTCCTCCAGCCTGTCTGCTGCACCACACAGCTTGGTGTCATCAGCAACATTGCTGAGGGTGCACTCAGTGCCACTGTCCATGGCACCCACAGAGATGTTGGAACAAGCCTGGTCCCAGGACTGATCCCTGAGGGACTCTGCTTGTCCCTGGCCTCCACTGGGACATGGACCCTTGACAGCCACTCTTTGGTGCGGCCATCAAGCCAGTTCTGTATCCATATAGTGGTCACCCCTCACACCCATGTGTCACCAGCTGGAGACCAGGAGGATGTGGTGCGGGACAGTGTCGAAGGCTTTGCTCAGCTCTAGGTGAGCAACATCAGTTGCTCACCCTCATCTAGCAGCCATGCCAGCTTCAAAGATGAAATGGGCTGGATGGGCCTAAGTATTGTGGGGCTTAAGTTTCAGATTGTAATATGGGAAGCTTCCTGTTCTGGCTGCTGCTCTTGGGTTCTGGGTTCCAGGGTGTTCTTTTCTGCTGGGATGGCAGTGGGACAAGGAGAGATGGGAGAGCAGTTTCCTGGCTTGGGCTATTGGCTGTCTTGCTTCTGCTTGCTGCTGCTTTGTGCAGTGCTTGTTCTGCAGAGAGGCTGAGGGAGCTGTTTTGTACCACAGCTCTCTGATTTTGCTCAGTAAATCTCTTCTTATCTCACTTTTTTTGGTCTCAATCCTGAGGTTTTGTGTGCTACTCTTCCCTCACTCCTGTGTTGGGAAAAGAGCCAGGGTAACCCTCTGGGTTGGTTTGATCTGCTTTGTTCTGATTTAAACCATTACAGTAATGTTACTGAAGGGCTTCTCCTTGCCACTCACCTTGATCTCCTAAGTGCTTGCCCCATACTCATGTCACTAATTTACACTCGTTTTCAGCTTACAGCTCACCTTCAAGTGGTCATCTTCCAGACTAGTCAAATCCCATTTTATAGTTTGAAGGGGCAATTTTAGCCTAGTCCCTGATTGCAAAGACTGAAAGTAAAATAACTTACTGTTGGATGTACAAGGAAAATCATGCTAAGGCCTATAGAATTCATTGGGCTGCTAATGGGATATAGAG
>CM037643.1:43082903-43122970 GCA_015227895.2 Colaptes auratus | reverse complement strand
AGACTTGGGGGTGCTGGGGGAGGAGAAGCTCACCAGGAGCTCTCAATGTGCACTTGCAGCCCGGAAGCCATCAGAGCCTGGGCTGCATCAGGAGAATGTGGCCAGCAGGGCAAGGGAGGGGATCTCCCCCTCAACTCAGCTCTGCTGAGACCCCACCTGGTAGTACTGCCTCCAGTTCTGGAGCCACTATTGCAAGAGGAAGAGTCTGGAGGTGCTGGAAGGTGTCAAGAGCAGGGCCACGAGATGAGAAGAGGGCTGGAGCACCTCTCCTGTGAGGACAGACTGAAGGAGTTGGGGCTGTTCAGTCTGGAGAAGAGAAGCTCCAAGAGACCTCATTGTGGCCTTCCAGGATCTGAAGGGGCCTACAAGAAGGCTGGGGAGGACTTTCAGGCTATCAGGGAGTGAAGGACTAGGGGAATGACTGAAGCTGGAGGTGGGGAGATTCAGGCTGGGGTGAGGAGGAAGTTCTTCCCCATGAGGTGTGAAGCCCTGGAATGGGTTGTCCAGGGAGGTGGTTGAGGCCCCATCCCTGGAGGTTTTTTCAGGCCAGGCTGGATGAGGCTCTGGCCAGCTGATGTAGTTGGGGGTCCCTGCCCATGGCAGGGGGGTTGGAACTAGCTGATGCCTTGTGGTCCCTTCCAACCCTGACTGATACTATGAAGATACTGAGCACTGTCCACACCTTCTTGGGCTTTTATGCTGTCATCCTCCTAAGCAGCTTTTCTGATCCACTTAAAACCACTCAGACTTCCTCCAGTGTTGCACATCACTGTCCCTTCACAGAGAGCACTGAATTGTCAGACCTTGCAACCCTTCACTGTCAGGACTAGAGTTTTGAAAATCCTTGCCTTGAAGCAGCCCTTGTCCCCCCCACACCCCTGTAAGATAAGAAAGGAGGCCATACCTCTGGTTCAGAATGAGGGCTGCTCTATGTTCCATTCACATCCTCCATCTGCAGTGATCTTGTGACTTGCTTTGTCAGTTTATTTGAAATTTCTTCACATTTATTCATGAGCCTTAGAACCACATCCCTCTCCTTCAGCAGGATCTTGCAGTTCCACACTATGTCTTCTGACAAACCACTGGTCTTGGTCATTTTGGCAAACTGCAAAAGCACACAATCACACAACTGTTAGTGTTGGAAGTGTAGTGGAGGGTCCACTTCAACATGAGAAGAACTTCACTGCAAAGGTCCCAGAGCACTGGAAGAGGCTCCCAGAGAGGTTGTGGAGTCTCCTTCTCTGGAGACTTTCCAGCCCTGTCTGGATGCTTCCTGTGTCACCTGTGCTGGATTCTATGTCCTGCCCTGGACATCAAGACATGTCCAGAGAAGGGCAACAAGGCTGGGGAGAGGCCTTGAGCACAGCCCTGTGAGGAGAGGCTGAGGAGCTGGGGTTGCTTACCTGGAGAAGAGGAGGTTCAGGGAGACCTCATTGCTCTCTACAACTCCTGAAGGGAGGTTGTAGCCAGGAGGGGGTTGGTCCCTTCCCTCTAGCAACCAGCACCAGAACAAGGGTCACAGTCTCAAGCTGCACCAGAGGAAGTTTAGGCTGGAGGTGAGAGAAAGTTCTTCACTGAGAGAGTCATTCACCATTGGGATGTGCTGCCCAGGGAGGTGGTGGAGTCTTCAGCCCTGGAGGTGTTCAAGAGGGGACTGGATGTGGCACTTGGTGCCATGGTCTAGTCATGAGGTCTGTGGTGACAGTTGGACTCGATGATCTTTGAGGTCTCTTCCAACCTTGGTGATACTGTGACTTGGACTTGAACACCTCCAGAGGTCCCTTCCAACCCCTAACATCCTGTGAGCCTCCAATAATTCTATCTGTTCAGTAGCTTGGAATGTGCTGCCCAGGGAGGTGGTGGAGTCCCCAAGCCTGGCTGTGTTTCAAGGTGGTCTGGGTGCGGTGCTTGGGGCTATGGCTTGGGGATGACCCTTGCAGAGCAGGTTCATGGTTGGACTTGGTGATCCTGAGGGTCTTTTCCAACCTGAATTTTCCTGTGATTCTGTGACAAGCCCAAAGACTTAGCAAGAATTCTGAATTCTTCACTTTATGACACTGGAGAGAATTCCTTCCCCAGGCTAATATTCACCTAAGCTCTTGCTTCTTGCAGCAACCCCCGGCAAATCTATGGCACAACTTACACAAATCCACCAGGTCAGAAGCACTTGCCAATAGATTTTCATGGGCAGAACCATCAACCTGACAGGTTTCAGCACCATACACTTTCTCCCTTCTCCTCAGAAGGCACATGCTTAAAGCAACTATCCTGGAGAGTGATTGCCATTGGAATGTGCTGCCCAGGGAGGTGGTGGAGTCACCATCACTGGAGGTGTTCAGGAGGAGACTTGATGGGGTGCTTGGTGCCATGGTTTAGTTGATTAGGTGGTGTTGGACGATAGGTTGGACTCGATCTTGAAGGTCTCTTCCCCCTTCTCCTCCTTTTCCCCCTTCTCCTCCGGAACCTGGAACCTGGTCTATTCTATTCTATTCTATTCTGATTGTCAGAGAGGCACAAACAAGATAAACCACACAAGTATGTGGTGTAAATGTATAAAAAAGCCCAGCTGGCAGAGGGCAAAGGAACACAAGGCCTGTCCCCACTTCTGAGCATGCCTACTTTACCAAGAACCGGCCCTCCAGTGCTCAAATCAAAGGCTCACAGCAGAGCCACGGACACGACCCACGCTCAGCAGCACTGTGGCTCCTTCCCTGCAGTAAGCATTCTCCCCACTCCTGGCTGAGAAGAGATCTTTATGTGCTCCAGCTGCTCTGCCAGCTTGTGCTCAACTTCTCATCACACATGTTCCCACCCTGACCAAGGCTAGCTTCCTCCACTGCTTTGCACTCTAAATCTACTCCTTGAGAGCAGAGGATTCCACTCATGCTTGCTAGAAGATGCATCTAAGCTATTGTTGATTTATTTGTTCCATGCTATAACCCTTCCAGTAACACAGGTGTTAGGGGTTAGAAGGGACCTCTGGAGATCACTGAGTCCAACCACCTGCCAGGGCAGGACCAGAGAATCCAGCACAGGTCACACAGGAACACATCCAGACAGGGCTGGAAAGGCTCCAGAGGAGGAGACTCCACAACCTCTCTGGCAGCCTGTTCCAGGGCTCTGGGACCCTCACAGTGAAGAAGTTCCTCCTCATGATGAGGTGGAACCTCCTGTGCTGGAGTTCACATCCACTGCCCCTGTCACATCCTAGGTGCAAGTGAGCAGAGCCTGTCCCCTCCCACCTGACCCCTAGCCTCAGGTATTGATAGACATTGATCAGATCCCCTCTCAGTCTTCTCCTCTCCAGACTAAACAGCCCCAGGGCGCTCAGCCTCTCCTTACCAGGCAGTGCTGCAGTCCCTTCAGCATCCTTTTAGCCCTCTGTTGGACTCTCTCCAGCAGTTCCCTGTCCCTCCTGAACTGGGGAGCCCCAAACTGGATGCAGTATTCCAGGTGAGGTGCTATCAATCATCAGCACATGCTTGCTCCCCATGAGTCTCACGCTCACCACCTTTTGTCAGCCCAAACCCATGTGACACTGTCTTCAATTAAACCTTCATTTTCCCACATTTTTCCCCATCCAAATTATAAAGCAGTATTAGTTTACACACAGAAGCCTTGCTTCAATCACTCTCTTCCTCAAGTCTGCACTAGTTACTTTAGATTTCCTGCCTCTGAACATCACATCTTCCACACAAGGTGAATTTTTTCTGGTTTAGAGCCAAGAAGCCTGAAGATGTGTGAAAAAAGAGCAACTCAAGGCCCATCAGTTTCTCCTGGATTCCATGTCCAGCCACCAGCAAGAAGTGCAAAACCTGCAGGGGACAGCAATGTGCCCTGGGGGCCAAGAAGGCCAATGGGATCCTGGGGGGCAGAGGAGTGTGGCCAGCAGAGCCAGGGAGGTTCTCCTCCCCCTCTGCTCTGCCCTGCTGAGGCCACACCTGGAATATTGCATCCAGCTCTGGGCTCCCCAGTTCAAGAGGGACAGGGATCTGCTGGAGAGAGTCCAACAGAGGGCTACAAGGATGCTGAAGGGACTGCAGCACTGCCTGGGGAGGAGAGACCAACAGCCCTGGGGCTGTTGAGTCTGGAGGAGAGAAGACTGAGAGTGGATCTGATCAATGTCTATCAATATCTGAACACTGTAGGTCAGGCAGGAAGGGACCGGGACAGCCTCTGCTCAGTTGTGCCCTGTGACAGGACAAGGGGCAATGGATGTGAACTGCAGCACAGGAGGTTCCACTTCAACATGAGGAAGAACTTCACTGTAAAGGTCCCAGAGCACTGGAAGAGGCTCCCAGAGAGGTTGTGGAGTCTCCTTCTCTGGAGCCTTTCCAGCCCTGCCTGGATGTGTTCCTGTGTGACCTGTGCTGGATTCTCTGGTCCTGCTCTGGCAGGGGACTTGGACTTGAAGGTCTCCAGAGGTCCCTTCCAACCCCTAAACATCCTGTGAGCCTCCAATACATTTTCTCTCTTCAGTAGCTGAGGTTGTCTTTGTTATCACAGTGCTTTCTTGCTCATTTATGTTCACAATTATTTAACTGGAAGAGGAGAGAGCTTCCTTCTCCATTAGTGGATTGAAGGAATTAAGAGTACAAGCAGCTCTGGATTTGCCATTCTTCTGTTAAAGCAGAAGTGATTTCCATACAGATTTTTCTGGATTTCAAAGCAGGCACCTGCTAAAACTGAGCACAGGCATTTAACCTTCTAGGATTCATCCATTAAAACATGAAGGTTGGTTGGTTTGGTTGAGGAGAGACTTCATTGCTCTCTACAAGTCCCTGAAAGGAGGTTGGAGCCATCTGGGGGCTGGAACCAGCTGGGGGTAATGGCCTGAAATTGCACCAGAGGATGCTGAGGTTGGGTATCAATAAAAATGTCCTCACTGAAAGGGTTCTCAGGCACTGGAACAGGCTGCAAAGGAAGTGATTGAATCCCCATCTCCAGAAGCATTTAAAAGATGCAGAGATGCTGAGGACCACAGTTCAGCACCAGAGCTGGCAGAGCCAGAGGACAGTTGGGCTGGATGATCTGAAAGGTCTTCTCCAACCAAAACAATTAGCATCATAGAATTGTCAGGGTTGGAAGGGACCTCAAGGATCAGCCAGTTCCAAACCCCCCTGCCATGGCCAGGGACACCTCACACTGCAGCAGGTTGCTCACAGCCACAGCCAGCCTGGCTGCAAACACATCCAGGCAGGAGGCTGCCACCACCTCCCTGGGCAGCCTGTGCCAGGCTCTCACCACCCTCCTGGGGAACAACTTCTTCCTAACATCCAATCTGAATCTACCCTCCTCCAGCTTGGATCCATTCCCCCCAGTCCTATCACTCCCTGACACCCTACAAAGTCCCTCCCCAGCTTTCTTGGGAGCCCCCTTCAGGTCCTGGAAGGCCACAATTAGGTCTTCTCAGAGCCTTCTCTTCTGCCGACTGAACAGCCCCACCTCTCTCAGTCTGTCTCCATAGGAGAGGTTCTAAAGGCCTGTATGATCCATCTATGATGTGGTGAAAACCAATCAACATAGAATAGAATAGAATAGACCAGACCAGGTTGGAAGAGACCTTCAAGATCATGTACAACCTATCAACCAATCCGACACCACCTAATCAACTAACCCATGGCACCAAGCACTCCATCAAGTCTCCTCCTAAACACCTCCAATAATGGTGACTCCACCACCTCCCCGGGCAGCACATTCCAATGGGCAATCACTCTCTCTGTGTAGAACTTCTTCCTAACATCCAGCCTAATACCTCCCCTGGCACAGCTTGAGACTGTGTCCTCTTGTTCTGGTGCTGGCTGCCTGGGAGAAGAGACCAACTTCTGCCTGTCTACAACCTCCCTTCAGGGAGTTGTAGAGAGCAAGAAGGTCACCCCTGAGCCTCCTCTTCTCCAGGCTAAGCAACCCCAGCTCCCTCAGCCTCTCCTCATAGGGCTTGTGTTCCAAAACCCCTCCCCAGCTTTGTTGCCCTTCTCTGGACACCTTCAAGCAAGTCAACCTCCTTCCTAAACTGAGGGGCCCAGAACTGGACACAGGACTCGAGGTGTGGCCCAACCAGCACAGTGTACAGGGGCAGAATGCATAGTCACACTGCAGGGCAGAATCAGGCTCTGTGGAGCTGAAGCCTCCAAGCAGGCTGCGCTGTGACTCCAATGCCCTGCCTTGACAGCCTCCCATCACAGTCTGGGGGGAGCTCGGCTGAGTCACTTGTGGGTTTGTTCCATTTTAAACAAAGCCCAGAAAGTTTACCAACACTCCAAGGCTAAAGCAGGCTAAGGCACACGTGTCAACACTTGCTAAGAAGCTACCTGAACAGACACCTGTACTTAGGAGCTAAAAAAAAAGAGAGGCCAAAAGAACACGACTCTCTTAACAGGCAACTAAAACGTTTCCACATTTGTTTTGATGCCTAAAGCTTCCCCTGGCGCCAGGAGGAGTCCTGTGATCTATAAATAAACATGGGGAGAAGGAAGCCAGCTGTTATTAACAGAAAGGGCATTGTTTTGTGTCAGCACATGAATATTCATCTCCCAAGTCACAACAAGAGCAGCCCTCCGTCGCCGGTTTACACCTGAGCTACCCCGGATCACCCTGCCACGCACGGCACACAGCAGATGCTCAGCTGGCCTTCAGCTTCACCAGACCTGCTGAGAGGTCGTTGTGCCCTGAACTCAGCACTGGGTAGGCCACACCTGGAGTCCTGTGTCCAGTTCTGGGCCCCTCAATTTCAGAAGGACACTGAGACACTTGAAGGTGTCCAGAGAAGGGCAACGAGGCTGGGGAGAGGCCTTGAGCACAGCCCTGTGAGGAGAGGCTGAGGGAGCTGGGGTTGCTTAGCCTGGAGAAGAGGAGGCTCAGGGGAGACCTCATTGCTCTCTCCAACTCCCTGAAGGGAGGTTGTAGCCAGGTGGGGGTTGGTCTCTTCTCCCAGGCAACCAGCACCAGAACAAGAGGACACAGTCTCAAGCTGTGCCAGGGGAAGTTTAGGCTGGAGGTGAGGAGAAAGTTCTTCCCAGAAAGAGTAATTGGCCATTGGGATGTGCTGCCCAGGGAGGTGGTGGAGTCACTGTCCCTGGAGGTGTTCAAGAAGGGACTGGACTTGGCACATGTGCCATGGTTTAGCAGTCATGAGGTGTTGGGTGATGGGTTGGACTTGATGATCTTTGAGGTCTCTTCCAACCTTGGTGATTCTGTGGATCAGAAAGGGAGGTTGGCCATTGGAATGTGCTGCCCAGGGAGGTGGTGGAGTCACCATCACTGGAGGTGTTTAGGAAGAGACTGGAAGAGACACTTGGTGCCATGGTTTAGTTGATTAGATGGGGTTGCATGATAGGTTGGACTTGATGGTCTTGGAGGTCTCTTCCAACCTGGCTGGTTCTGTGTACAGAGGACACAGTCTCAAGCTGTGCCAGGGGAAGTTTAGACTTGAGGTGAGGAGAAAGTTCTTCCCAGCAAGAGAGATTGGCCTTTGGAATGTGCTGCCCAGGGAGGTGGTGGAGTCCCTGTCCCTAGAGGTGTTCAAAAAAGGCTTGGATGTGGCACTTGGAGCCTTGGTTTAGTCAGGAGGTATTGGGTGACAGGTTGGACTTGATGACCTCTGAGGTCTTTTCCAACCTTAGTAATTCTATGATTCTATACCCTCCCAGATCCCATTTCTTTCAAATGAGGGCCAAAAATGTGAGACCATGACAGACAACTGAATCCAGGAGATCCCACAGCACACTCTGCCCTGTCCATGGAGCCCCAGGCTGCAGCACTACCCCACAGGGTGTGCTGGCGCAGGCTTCCTTCACACTTCTTGAAGGTGCTTTAGGATGGTGGACAACAAGTTCTGCATGGGACAGCAATGTGCCCTGGGGGCCAAGAAGGCCAATGGGATCCTGGGGGGCATTCAGAGGAGTGTGTCCAGCAGAGCCAGGGAGGTTCTCCTCCCCCTCTACTCTGCCCTGCTGAGGCCACACCTGGAATATTGCATCCAGCTCTGGGCTCCCCAGTTCAGGAGGGACAGGGATCTGCTGGAGAGAGTCCAAGGGAGGGCTACAAGGATGCTGAAGGGACTGCAGCACTGCCTGGGGGAGGAGAGGCTGAGAGCCCTGGGGCTGTTTAGTCTGGAGAGGAGACTGAGAGGGGATTTAATAAATGTTTGGAAGTATCTGAGGGCTGTGGGTCAAGAGGGAGGGGACAGGCTCTCTCAGTTGCACCCTGGGATAGGACAAGGGGCAATGAATGGAAACTCCATTACAGGAGGTTCCACCTCAACATGAGGAGGAACTTCTTCACTGTGAGGGTCCCAGAGCACTGGAGCAGGCTGCTCAGAGAGATTGTGGAGTCTCCTTCTCTGGAGACTTTCCAGCCCTGTCTGGTTGATTCCTGTGTGACCTGTGCTGGATTCTATGGTCCTGCTCTGGCAGGGGTTTGGACTTGATGATCTTCAAATGTCCCTTCCAACCCCTAACATCCTGTGAGCCTGTGATTTCACTGCACAGCTTGAGGGTGAGAGTCAGCCTCCACCTCAACCAACAACATCCAGTTCTCCTTGAAGCAGGTCCCATTTCTAACCTGCTGCCCTTGCTCTCTCCCTTCTGCTTGCTTTGGCAGAAAGTGCTTCTAGATTTGCTGCTGCTTTGATTTTTGAAACATTTGTAGATGTGTGGCCAAGTGAAAGGAGAGATTACAAAAAAGCCCAAGCTACCTCATGGGTGACCTCATCCATGCTGCTAAAGCTGTGCAGGGTGAGTGCCCAGAGGCTGGAGCCAGGCTCTGCTGGGGGATGCCCAAGGCCAGCACAAGGGGCAGTGGTGGAAGCTGAGGAATAAGAAGTTCCATGGAAACAGGAGGAATTTATTTCCCCCTGTGAGGGTAACAACACTGGGACAGGCTGCCCAGCAGGGCAGCTCCTAACCTGTCCTGGTGCCTGTTGTTATTCCTCCCCAGATGCAGGACCCTGCACTTGTCTTTATTGACCTTTATTGCCTGCACCCAGCTCTTGTTGGACGGCTGCACAGGCTGATTCCAAAGCAAACCAGCAAGGAAGGTGGGAGGCCAGCATTGGAAAGGGCCCACAAAGAGGAGAGGATCTCTAATGGCTGTCACATCTGTCCCAGGGAGCTGTAAAGCATGATGCCACTACAGAGCAGGGCTGCCCTACAAGAGGCAAACATCACACACTGACCCCAGCACAGAACCTACCCAGCAGGTGACATCAGGCCAAGTCACAGGGAGATGTGCTTTCTGCTTCACTCTGCTCTGAGCCCTCACCTTCACCTTGCTTTCCACGACCAACCCTGTTCTCAGTGCTCCTTCCTGCCGTTCCTTCCAGCCCCCACAGTGCTGCTCTCTGCTGACCACCCTTCAGTTTGCCCACACCTGCCCCCTCACCTGCTCTCCGGCTGTTCTAACTCTCAGTTCCCAGCAGTGTAAAGCTGCTCCTTAAGAACTTCTGCTGCAGCATCTCCCATCTGGGCATTACACCCCCTCTTTTGTCTGGACTCACCCTTGGGCTTCCTGCTGTAGCACAAGCACCTGGGCCCACCTGCCAGAGCACCTGCCTTCAGGAAGCAGTGTGCAACTTGGGAGAGCACCTTTGTGAATACAAGGAGTGCTCGGAACTTCATCAGCAATCCATTTTCACAGCATCATGAAAACACCCAGCTGGGAGAGACCTCCAAGCTCATCCAGTCCAGCCTTCCACCCAGCACTGCAGGCTCAACACTAAACCATGGCCCTAAGCACCAGCTCCACACACTGCTGCAACACCTCCAGGGATGAGGACTCCAGCATTGCCCTGGGCACAACATTCCAATGGCTGAGAGCCCTCTCTGGGGAGAAATATTTCCTAGCATCCAGCCTGAACCTCCCTGCTGCAGCTTGGAACCATTCCCTCTGGTGCTGTTGCTTGCCACCAAGGAGCAGAGGCTGCCCCCTCCTCGCTCCAACCTCCCTTTCAGGGAGCTGTAGAGAGCAATGAGGTCTCCCCTCAGCCTCCTCTTCTCCAGTCTGAACACCCCCAGCTCCCTCAGCCACTCCTTGTATACCCAGGTGCTCCAGGCCCTTCTCTGGACATGCTCCAGAACCTCTATGTCCTTCCCATAGCGAGGGACACATAACTGAATGCCTACAACTCTCCCTATGCATACACCCTGAGCAGCACCACAGAATCACCAAGGTTGGAAGATACCTCAAAGATCACCGAGTCCAACCTGTCACCACAGACCCCATGACTAGACCATGGCACCAAGTGCCACGTCCAGTCCCCTCTCAAACCCCTCCAGGGACGGTGACTCCACCACCTCCCTGGGCAGCACATTCCAATGGCGAATGACTCTCTCAGTGAAGAACTTTCTCCGCACCTCAAGCCTGAACTTCCCCTGGCACAGCTTGAGACTGTGAGCTTGAGAACACTTCTCCAAATGAGGAGACAGACATCTCATACCTCAGGGACATTCCCAAGCACTATTTATGCAACTTTGTGCCCAAGAAGGAAGTGCTTGCAGCTGGTCATCTCTAGCACTGAAGACTTGATGAAACTACCGTCTTGGAAAACAGAGCTGGGCTACAGTGTGAGCATTTCAAAACCGCCAAAGGAATTAATCATAGAATTGTCAGGCTTGGAAGGGACCTCAAGGATCAGCCAGTTCCAACCCCCCTGCCATGGGCAGGGACACCTCACACTACAGCAGGTTGCTCACAGACACATCCAGCCTCGCTGCAAACACCTCCAGGCAGGAGGCTGCCACCACCTCCCTGGGCAACCTGTGCCAGGCTCTCACCACCTCATGGGGAAGAGCTTCTTCCTAACATCTAATCTCAATCAACCCATTTCTAGTTTTGCTCCATTCCCCCAGTCCTATCACTCCCTGACACCCTCAAAAGTCCCTCCCCAGCTTTCTTGGAGCCCCCTTCACATACTGGAAGGCCACAAGAAGGTCTCCTTGGAGCCTTCTCTTCTCCAGACTAAACAGCCCCAACTCTCAGTCTGTCTCCAGAGCAGAGCAGCTCCAGCCCTCTGCTCATCCTCATGGCCCTTCTCTGGACACCTTCCAGCACCTCCAGATCCTTCCTCTAATAGAGGCTCCAGAACTGGACACAGAGCTCCAGGTGTGGTCTCAGCAGAGTGGAGCAGGGCGGGAGAATCCCTCCCTCACCCTGCTGGCCACACTGCTCTTGCTGCAGCCCAGGACAGGGTTGGCAAGGATGTGAGCAGGGGTGTTTTCAGCTCTGTCCATTTAAAACTTTGAGAGCTATGTTTGCCAATTTTCCACACCATTCTGTAGTTTAAGTGTTACCAGGTCAAGTCAAACACCCATCTTAAATGCCTGCCCCAAACCACACTCTTAGGAACTGTACAAGTCTGAAACTTGTTTAAATCTGTTTAAAAATAACAATAAAAACAACCTGAGTCCAACTGAAAATGCTCAGAATAAATAAGAAGCCATTTCAGTTTCATTTTCCTGGAATAAGACATTACATTTTCAAATAAGTAGGCTTTGGTCCTAATCTCAAACTGAAAGCCTTGGGATCTTCCCCAAATCTAACAGCAAACAAATGGGAACGACTTCTAGGGCTTAACACTGCTCCAAAAGACACTGCCACAGGAGAGACAGAGAGAGAGACCTTCAAACTAAGCCAGTTTCCTTAGTGCTAAAAACTGAATCAGCTCCTCTCCTTATTCCACCACTCTTACTCTGCAGGAAAAC
The DNA here is from genome assembly GCA_015227895.2 of Colaptes auratus. Taxonomy (NCBI): domain Eukaryota; kingdom Metazoa; phylum Chordata; class Aves; order Piciformes; family Picidae; genus Colaptes; species Colaptes auratus. Next base: position 43,111,271 of record CM037643.1, on the reverse strand, counting down.
ACACACCCCAGTGAATCCAACCAAACCCCATGATACAGAACATCTGCTAAAATATGCTGCAAGCTCCTTTCACTCTGGGCACGCAGAGTCCCATCCTCCACAGACATGTGCTGCTGACAGCAGCAATCTTTGAAGACAAGACAAATTTGGGAGGCAAACAGGCCCATGCAGCTTTTTTCATCTCTCTCTCCCCCCTCCCCCTGTTAAATATATCAAGCAGAAAAGGAGAACAGCCCTGTAGCAAATTTCTGCAAAGAATGAAGCTCAGGCAAAACCCCAACAAGTTGAGAAAGGAATAGGAGGATGCCAGATGTTGTGTGAGAAGCCAAAGGCTTGGGGCAAAACAGATTTTCTTCTGCAGCATACCTGCACTCCCCACCCCCCAAGTATTTTTCTCTGGTCTCCCCCACCTTGCAACACAGACAAAGATTCTTTTGTTTTCCTCACAAATCTGCACAGTATCTCTTACAGGGCTTTGGTAAAACACTTTGCACACCAGATCATAATAACATGATTGTTTTACACACACACACACACACAGAAGGAGTTCTCCCCTGCTCTGAAAAAAAAACACCCCACCAAAGGCAGAGCTTGCAAACAGCAGTGCAGGAGTTTGAGAACACAACAGTGATGAGACAATGTCCCAATTACTCTGTGAGAGGGCCTACATACAGTCACCTGCTTTAAAAGCCAAAGAGCTAAACCAATTAAACCCACAAATCTGCCCTAATGAACTTGCAGGACATTGCCCTCAGCAGGTCTGGGGTCTTGCAGTTAACTGAAACAGCATCCAAGTCAAGAAAGGCAGCAAACAAACCATGGGAACGTCTGACACACATCCCAGTGCCGGCAGGTAATCTACTCACCAAGAGAGAGCGTTTTCCCCTCCTGCTGTGGACTGTGGTGCAGCCTCCTGATGCATCAGCCTTTCACTGCTAAAAATACAGCAGCTTGCTCCACTCAAAAATGGCTGCATTGCTTAGCTAGCAAAACCATGCTCAAGACTAAGCTGCAGTAGATTAAAAAGGGAGGGGGGGGGAAAAAGGCAGAAGAAGCAAAGGGAAAAAAGAACGACTGAACAACTGCTGCTGGTAGGAAGCTGCAAATATCCATGCTGGCACCTTCAGACATGGAGCTACCCTGGAAGCTGCTGCTGCTGCTGCTGCTTAAGTGTCTGCAGTAAAGGTCCTGCCACCTCCTCTCCTCCTGCATGGGTTTTCAGCTCCAAGGGCTCAGAAAAGGCTAGCAAACACCTCCTTCCCAAGGGAAAGCTCTCATTTCTTCTTCTGCAGTGAAATCAACCAACTTTCTATGCTACAGAGTGACTGACTGCAATGTCAGCCAATCAGCTGGAGTTTTCCAGGAAAATCACCCCCTTAGTTCATTCAAAACCAGGTCATATGACACTATTTGAAATGCTATTGGCTTAGGAGGCACACAGTATTTTTAGCCTAATCAGGCTAAGGCCACCCATCTAAGCCTCCCTAGGCTGAAGCCACCTTGACTGGAGGCAGGCTGAGGATAGGAAAGGAAGAATGCAGACCTACCAGAGCCTCCCAGCTGTTAAAGGGCCGGAGCGCGATTATCTTCTGAGCCTTTTCTGAGAGCACTGGGGAATCAGAGTCAGTTCACTCAGGAAGCATCCTGCAGGAAGCTGAGGATTTTGGCTTTGTAACCATCCTCCATCACTTCGTCGCCACTGCCGTAGTCCTCATCCAGGGAGCTGCCACCGTCGGAGGCTGCCTCGTCCTCCGAGTCTTCTGCTTCTCTCTTAGGACTCCAAAAGCTCCTTTTGACCTTGTCCTTTTTCTGAAAGCCATTCTGCCCCTTCCTGGCAGCTCTCTCCTTTGGCTTCTCTTTCCCCTTGTCAATTCTGCTCTGGGTGGAAGCCTCAGTCCAGTCAGAAGCCTTACTTTTGGGAGAAAATTCCATGCCTATGCGTGCAACACATAAAGGCAACAGGTCAACAGAGGGTGAACCAATCCTCACTGCCCCTTCAGAAGAAAGCCTACACACCAACCACAACTGGAGCATTACACAACAACTCAACAGCAAGGCCACCCAGCAGACACCATGCAACTCTGTTTCAAACACGTAGACAGCAGCCACTGTGAGTGCAAGAGGAGTAATGCTGGGTTTGTATACTGCTCAAACAGTAAGGACCTATCCCCAAAGTACTGATGGTCACTGCTATATAATCAACTCCCTGAAGGGAGGTTGTAGCCAGGTGGGGGTTGGTCTCTTCTCCCAGGCACCCAGCACCAGAACAAGAGGACACAGTCTCAAGCTGTGCCAGGGGAGGTTCAGGCTGGAGGTGAGGAGAAAGTTCTTCCCAGCCAGAGAGATTGGCCATTGGGGATGTGCTGCCCAGGGAGGTGGTGGAGTCACCGTCCCTGGAGGCGTTCAAGAGGGGATTGGATGTGGCACTTGGGGTCTGTGGTGACAGGTTGGACTTGATGATCTTTGAGGTCTCTTCCAACCTTGGTGATTCTGTGGTGGAGTCACCATCCCTGGAAGTGTTTAAAACCAGCCTGGATGAGGCACTTGGTGCCATGGCTTAGTTGATCAGATGGTGCTGGGTGATAGGTTGGACTTGATGATCTCCAAGGCCTTTGGTTAATTCTATTCAATTCTATTCTATTCTAATCTGTGACAGGCACAGAGGTCAGGGCACACAGTGAAGACCTCTGATGTGTGGCTGGGATGAGATCCTGGTTCCACTCCAGCTGACTGCTGAGATACTCATTCTGCTGCTTTCAGAACACGAGCCTCCCGTCACCACGAAAATGCCATATTCCTTTCCATTTGAACACAGCCCAGCACAGAGCTAATGCTGGGCAGCCAAAGCATGCATCAGTTAAATACCTCCTTTTCCCAGTTCCTTTATCTCAAAATAATCCCACTGCCTTGAAGCAAAACGGAGCTTATTCAACAGAATGAGAGCAAGCCACGCTCAGAAATCAGTTTTGTGGGGGTCAGTTCCTTCTTTGAAAGCAAGCACCTGCAACACTTTTCTCTTCTGCCCAAGCCCAGCCTGCTGCTGACAGGCAGTGGCTGAAGCCAGCTCTCAGAAGCAGCAGTGAAGGCCCAACCTCTTTAAAAGACTACTTCAGTAGCTGACACAGCAGAACACACACACTTCAGTGTTACACAGCTGTCAGAGAAGTAATCAACTCATTAAACAGTATTTAAGTTCGAACTTGTGGATTTACCTGGAGCCACAGTTCTTGCTCTCTACCCCATCTAGTGCACTGATTACACAATTTAGAGGCCTATTTCTAGTATATTTTTTCCCCCCCTCCTCTCCTATGAGGTATTTTGAAAGGTTAAAATAGCATGTGTCACTTGTCACCGAAGCAGTTATTTACAACTACTGAGTTACCAACCACTCGGCTAAAACAAAACCCAACAGAACTGATTATTAACAAACAGGAGGGAGCACCTGTCAGCTCTGACACATTTCCAAAGGTCTTCTGTCATCTACCCATAGGTAACCACAACTTCATGCAGAGATCTGTATTAACAAGGCAAAGATATTTACCTGGAGCCACAGTTCTCGCTCCCTAGCACAGTTAACGCACTGGTTACATAATTTAGAGGCCTACCAGCACCAGAACGAGAGGACACAGTCTCAAGCTGCACCAGGGGAGGTTGAGGCTGGAGGTTAGGAAGAAGTTCTTCCCAGACAGAGAAACTGGCCATTGGAATGTGCTGCCCAGGGAGGTGGTGGAGTCACCATCAGTGGAAGTGTTTAGGAGGAGACTGAATGGGGTGCTTGGTGCCATGGTTTAGTCGATCAGATGGTGCTGGGTGACAGGTTGGACTCAATGATCTCAAAGGGCTCTTCCAACCTGCTTATTTCTATTCTATTCTATTTCTAGTACTTTTTTTTCTCCTCTCCTATAATATCTTTTGTAAGGCCTATAATATCTTTTGAGATCTGTATTAACAAGGCAAAGATGTTTACCTGGACCATCAGTTCTTGCTCTCTAGCACATTTAATGCACTGATGACAAAATCTGAGGCCTACTTCTAGTACTTTATTTTCTCCTCTCCTGTATTATCTTTTGAAAGGCTAAAAGAGCACCTATCATAGTATCAGTCAGGGTTGGAAGGGACCACAAGGATCAGCTAGGTCCAACCCCCCTGCCATGGGCAGGGACACCCACACTACATCAGCCTGGCCAGAGCCTCATCCAGCCTGGGCTTAAACACCTCCAGGGACAGGGCCTCAACCACCTCCCTGGACAACCCATTCCAGGCCTTCACCACTCTCATGGGGAAGAACTTCCTCCTCACCTCCAGCCTGAACCTCCCCACCTCCAGCTTCATTCCATTCCCCTAGTCCTATCACTACCTGATAGCCTGAGAAGTCCCTCCCCAGCCTTCTTGTAGCCCCCTTCAGATACTGGAGGGGGCCTACAAGAAGGCTGTCACCTAATCAGTTTTGTCAGCTTTGACACATTGCCAAAGGTCTTCTGTGATATACCCATAGGTACCCACAACTTCATGCAAAGATCTGCATTAACAAGGCAAAGATATTTACCTCTGCTTACAGAGCAGAAGACAAAATAATCATAACACTTGAAAACACAGAAAAAAAGGCATCCTCCCCCCCAAAAAAGTTTCAAGGGTCTAGGCAAAGGGCAACAGAAAATATTTGTATCATAAGCTTGGTTTTATCTTTGGATGAAATAAAATCATAAACACCCTCACCATCTTCTGCAAATACTGTTAGGGCCTCCAGTGCTTCATGAAAGACCCAGTTATGCTCCTGAAGTACATCTCTCAGCTCCTAGGAAGAGGAGAAATTTGGTATTGCAGTTAAGAGAAGCAAACCCAACATTTCCTGTGCATGAAGGCAAAACCACACAAGGCATCTGTAAATCAGATGTGCTGGGTGCTGCACTTTGGCCACAACAACCCCATGCAGCACTGCAGGCTGGGCACAGAGTGGCTGGAGAGCAGCCAGGCAGAGAGGGACCTGGGGGCAGTGGTGGACAGCAGCTGAACATAAGCCTGCAGTGTGCCCAGGTGGCCAAGAAGGCCAAGGGCATCCTGGCCTGCATCAGGAACAGTGTGGCCAGCAGGAGCAGGGAGGTCATTCTGCCCTGTACTCAGCACTGGTTAGGCCACACCTTGAGTCCTGTGTCCAGTTCTGGGACCCTCAGTTTAAGAAGGACATTGAGACACTTGAAGGTGTCCAGAGAAGGGCAACAAGGCTGGGGAGAGGCCTTGAACACAGCCCTGTGAGGAGAGGCTGAGGGAGCTGCGGTTGCTTAGCCTGGAGAAGAGGAGGCTCAGGGGAGACCTCATTGCTCTCTGCAACTCCCTGAAGGGAGGTTGTAGCCAGGTGGGGGTTGGTCTCTTCTCCCAGGCAACCAGCACCAGAACAAGAGGACACAGTCTCAAGCTGTGCCAGGGGAGGATTAGGCTTGAGGTGAGGTGAAAGTTCTTCCCAGAGAGAGCTGTTGGCCGTTGGAATGTGCTGCCCAGGGAGGTGGTGGAGTCACCATCCCTGGAGGTGTTTATGAGGAGACTGGATGAGGCACTTGGTGCCATGGTTTGGTTGTTTAGATGGGGTTGGGTGATAGATTGGACTCAATGATCTCAAAGGTCTTTCCCAACCTGGTTATTCTATTTATTCTATTTTACTCACCCAGGGGAAAGAGTGGGGGAGAGATAGGGAAGGATAAGCTCCTGGTGCATTTTTATAATGAGATATCAAATGAGGCTACGCCAGGCTTGTCACAGGCCCAAAAAAGCAGCAGTAGAAGTTCCATATGGTCCTGATTGCAGCCAACAGCTCTCAGCTGGGGCAAGCTACATTCCAGAAGCAGCAACATTCCTACCCTGAACTCTTGACAAGAGGGCTGTTTGTGTAAGAGCCTTTCATTTAGGCTAATCACAGCTGCAGCACTCTCAAGTTCAAATCTGATGTGCCATCAGAAGACATGAGCTCCCTCCTTATCCAGTCCAGGGAATGTATTCTGAAGCTTCTTCACCAGCACCTCTTGCCTCTCCCATTGTCTTTGGGGGTCTGATTCATCCAACTATATTCAGTTAAAAAAGATTCAGGGGGGGGAAAAAAGTCAATCCCTTAGGTTCAACATAACTGACAAACACAGAACCAGCCAACCAACACCCCACAACTGGAACCCAACCCAAGCCAATCAATAGTGCTTATCCTTGAAGAGGCACTCCAAACAACACCAGGGGGTAAGACAAATCCAAGTTGCAGAAGTGATTTCTCAGACACAGACAATGACAAAAGAAGACCAAAACTTTCCTAAGTACAGGAAATGCCTTCACTCATGGAAAAGTGGCATTCCTGACCTGACAGGCACTCACAGTGCTCAGTCACACACCAAAACATAGACAACTCAGCACTGGCTAGCTTGAATTTGTTGAAACTAAAAAGTAGTGATTCTGGGGGATATTTAAAGCAGAACACCACAGCATCACAGAATGTTAGAGGGACCTGCACAGACCATCCAGTCCAACCCCCCTGCCAGAGCAGCATCACCCAGGGCAGTCTGCACAGGAATGCATCCGGGGGGGTTGGAAAGGCTCTAGAGAAGGAGACTCCACAACCTCTCTGGGCAGCCTGCTCCAGGGCTCTGCCACCCTCACTCTAAAGAAGTTTCTCCTCATGCTGAGCTGAAACCTTCTCTGTTCAAGTTGGTCTCCATTGGTCCTTGGCTTATTGCTGTGCAGCACTCAAAAGAGCTTGGCCCCCTCCCCTTGACCCCCAGCCCTCAGCTATTGATAGACACTGATTAGATCCCCTCTCAGCCTTCTCTTCTCCAGACTCAACAGCCCCAGGGTTCTCAGTCTCTCTTCCCAGGGGAGGTGCTCAAGTCCCCCAAGCATCCTCCTGGCTCTCCCTTGGACTCTCTCCAGCAGGTCTCTGTCTCTCTGGGACTGGGGAGCCCAGAACAGGACACAGGATTGCAGCTGTGGTCTGAGCAGGGCAGAGCAGAGGGGGAGCAGAACCTCCCCAGCCCTGCTGGCCACACTTTGCTTGCTGCACCCCAGGATCCTATTGGCTCTCTTGGCCACCAGGGCACATTGCTGTTCCATGCAGAACTTGCTGCCCACCAGCACTCCAAGGTCTTTCTCCATGGAGCTGCTTTGCAGCAGGGCAGCTCCTAACCTGCCCTGATGCCTGCTGTTACTACATAAGATGGCAGGGTTAAGTCAATCAGGTCAGATTACCAAGCCTGCAGAATTTAAGCCACCAGAGCCTACAAACCTATCCAACAATGTGTTTGTATGGAGATTTACAGAGGTGGAGGGGGTGATGGTAGAAATCCACAGATACTGAGTCACAGCACCATGGAGTCACATCAAAAAGTGGCAAAAGCTGTCATCAAGAATAACTTCACTAACAGCTCCTATCAGCCTGCAAACAGGGAGGTCTCTTCTGAACAAGGGCCCCAGCAGCTCCTCTGTTTATGTACTCAACACACAGAATTACACAAGCACCTTTGCAGAGCTTCCTGTTCAAAGTGGTTACAGATCTGTTCACCTACAGCAGAGATGCCAACAAGCTTCATCAACATTTACTTTGCTGATGGAGCAAATCTGCTGAAAGGGCACAAACAGATCATCCAGAAGCACTGTGAGGAACAGAGCACACTGTTCATTTCCCCAGGGAGTCTATGGACAGCAACAATACATACTCCTAGGCTACATCAAAAGCAGCATTGCCAGCAGGTCCAGACAGGGGATTCTATCACTATGCTCTGCTCTGCTGAGACCTCAACTGGAGTACTGTGTGCAGGCCTGGAAACCTGTGAGGGCAGGCTGAGGGAGCTGGGGGTGTTCAGCCTGGAGAAGAGAAGGCTCCAGGGAGACCTAATAGCAGCCTGCCAGTACCTGAAGGGGGCTACAGGAAGGCTGGAGAGAGACTGTTTGCAAAGGCCTGCAGGGACAGGACCAGGGACAATGGCTTCAAACTAGAGCAGAGCAGATTGAGATTGGATGTGAGGAACAAGTTCTTCACTATGAGGGTGGTGGAGCACTGCAAGAGGTTGCCCAGGGAGGTGGTTGAGGCTCCTTCCCTGGATATATGGAAGGTGAGGCTGGATGAGGCCCTGGGCAACCTGATCTAGCTGGGGCTGTCCCTGCTGACTGTGGGGAGGTTGGACTGGATGAGCTTTGGAGGTCCCTTCCAGACTGGACCATTCTATGATAAGAGAAAGCTCTGAGGAGACCTTCTTGTGGCCTTCCAGGATCTGAAGGGGGCTACAAGAAAGCTGGGGAGGGATTTTGTAGGGTGTCAGGGGGTGATAGGACTGGGGGGAATGGAGCAAAACTAGAGATGGGTAGACTCAGATTGGATGTTAGGAAGAAGTTGTTCCCCATGAGGGTGGTGAGAGCCTGGCACAGGTTGCCCAGGGAGGTGGTGGCAGCCTCATCCCTGGAGGTGTTTGCAGCCAGGCTGGATGTGGCTGTGAGCAACCTGCTGCAGTGTGAGGTGTCCCTGCCCATGGCAGGGGGGTTGGAACTGGCTGACCCTTGAGGTCCCTTGCAGCCCTAACAGTTCTATGATACCCACCTAAATACAGCAGGAAGGGTAGAGAGGTCACAGTAACCACTACTGTAATTGCAACCAACTCCATCCTTTAAAAGAAACTCCTCAAGTCATCATCTCCAACATGCACATCACAACAACATTTCTGCAAGACAGGAGAACAGCAGTAACAGCTGCTGAGCTTCATTTGGCTGAGGAAACACCAAAGAACCACCTGGTGAAGCAAACTGAACCACAGCCCACAGCTCCCACTCATGTTCGTAAGAGTGGCACTCAGTCAGTGCTGCCTACAGCTCCCTGAAGGGAGGTTGTAGCCAGGTGGTGGTTGGTCTCTTCTCCCAGGCAACCAGCACAAGAAGACACAGTCTCAAGCTGCACCAGGGGAAGTTTAGGCTGGAGGTGAGAAAGAAATTCTTCCCAGCAAGAGAGCTTGGCCAATGGAATGTGCTGCCCAGGGAGGTGGTGGAGTCACCATCCCTGGAGGTGTTTAGGAAGAGCCTGGATGAGGCACTTGGTGCCATGCTTTAGTTGATAGGATGGTGTTGGATGATAGGTTGGACTTGATGATCTCAAAGGTATTTTCCAACCTGGTTTATTCTATTCTATTCAGGGCCTCACCTGCTACTTGCCACTGACTTTACCACCACCAAAGTAAAGCAGTGAACAGGCTGCTGGGACACACAAACACTGAGGAACAAAGCAGGCAACTCCATTCTGAATGTTGCCAAGGACAACAAAGCAGAGAAACCTCATTCAGATGGCAAGACTGGAAGTTAAGGCTGGAGGTGAGGAGGAAGTTCCTCCCAGCAAGAGAGACTGGCCACTGGAATGTGCTGCCCAGGGAGGTGGTGGAGTCACCATCCCTGGAGGTGTTCAAAAAAGGTTTGGATGCGGCACTTGGAGCCATGGTTCAGCTGTCAGGAGGTGTTAGGTCTTAGGTAAAAGGTTGGACTTGATGATCTCTGAGGTCTTTTTCAACCTGGTTGATTCCATGAAATTGATTGGCTTGTTAGATAAAATACACCAGGTGCACAATGCCACTGCCATCAGGTAACTCCATTTATTATACAATGCCCAGGTGTGGTGGTCTGAGCCTCAAGTGGGGCTTAAAAGCTCAGAGGGGGGGGAAGGCTGAGAATCCCTCCCCTGTTTCCCCCCCTCCTCTTTCCAACAGAGAGGGGGGGGGGAAAAAGGAGGGGAGCAAATCCACCAAGAAATAATTTGGGTTCTGCTTGGAAGTAGAGAGGGAAAAAAGTCTTTCTTTAAACAATACACATATATATATATATATATATTTGTGTAACAATGACAGGCAGGGGTCACAAGGGTAAGGAACAAGGATGGATGGGAAAAAAGACAACTGAAAGAAAAAAAACAGGAGATACAGAACCAGTCCTTTGCAAAAGTGTGGAAGCAGGAGGGAGGACCATGTGGCAGGGGGGCAGCAAGCCAACCAGCAACTCCCTTTGGTCCCCATGAAGCAGAAGGAAGAGAGAGAGCAATGGCTGCAATGTCCTCCCCTTTATACCCCTGCTGGACAAGGCAGGGAGCAATGGCTGCAGTGTCCTCCCCTTTATACCCCTGCTGGACAAGGCAGGGAGCAATGGCTGCAGTGTCCTCCCTTTATACCCCTGCTGGACAAGGCAGGGAGCAATGGCTGCAGTGTCCTCCCTTTATACCCTGCTGGACAAGGCAGGGAGCACTGGCTGCAGTGTCCTCCCTTTATACCCTGCTGGACAAGGCAGGGAGCAATGGCTGCAGTGTCCTCCCTTTATACCCCTGCTGGACAAGGCAGGGAGCACTGGCTGCAGTGTCCTCCCTTTATACCCTGCTGGACAAGGCAGGGAGCAATGGCTGCAGTGTCCTCCTTTATACCCCTGCTGGACAAGGGGAGGGAGCACTGGCTGCAGTGTCCTCCCTTTATACCCCTGCTGGACAAGGGAGGGAGCACTGGCTGCAGTGTCCTCCCTTTATACCCCTGCTGGACAAGGCAGGGAGCACTGGCTGCAGTGTCCTCCCTTTATACCCCTGCTGGACAAGGGGAGGGAGCAATGGCTGCAGTGTCCTCCCTTTATACCCCTGCTGGACAAGGCAGGGAGCAATGGCTGCAGTGTCCTCCCTTTATACCCCTGCTGGACAAGGGGAGAGAGCACTGGCTGCAGTGTCCTCCCTTTATACCCCTGCTGGACAAGGGGAGAGAGCACTGGCTGCAGTGTCCTCCCTTTATACCCCTGCTGGACAAGGGGAGGGAGCAATGGCTGCAGTGTCCTCCCTTTATCCCCTGCTGGACAAGGGGAGGGAGCAATGGCTGCATGTCCTCCCTTTATACCCTGCTGGACAAGGGGAGAGAGCACTGGCTGCAGTGTCCTCCCTTTATACCCCTGCTGGACAAGGGAGGGAGCAATGGCTGCAGTGTCCTCCCTTTATACCCCTGCTGGACAAGGGGAGGGAGCAATGGCTGCAGTGTCCTCCCTTTATACCCCTGCTGGACAAGGGGAGGGAGCAATGGCTGCAGTGTCCTCCCTTTATACCCCTGCTGGACAAGGGGAGGGGATGGAACAGACCAAGTCAGTTTCCCAGGGGGGAAAACACCCTCCAGGGAGGGCAAAAAAGCCTCTCACAAGCCCTTCCCCCCTGTTTTCAGGATGGGTATAGCCCACCACAACAGGAGAAAAACAACAAGAGGATGATAATAACAAAGCAAGCCATATCTGTACTTACATAGTCAGTCTTTGGCCTTTTTTTGACATGCTCATTTGGGTCTTTGCCATTCGTGGGAGAATCTTTCAGTTTCCTTTTGCAAGAGGCAGCTTTGAAAAGAAGCAAGGCAGAAAAGAATGAATTGCTGAAACATGGGTGTGATGGGTGACCACTAGATGGATACAGAACTGGCTTGATGGCAGCACCCAAAGAGTGGCTGTCAAGGGGTCCATGTCCCAGTGGAGGCCAGGGACAAGCAGAGTCCCTCAGGGATCAGTCCTGGGACCAGGCTTGTTCAACATCTTTGTGGGTGCCAGGGACAGTGGCAGTGAGTGCAGCCTCAGCAAGGTTGTGATGACACCAAGCTGTGTGGTGCAGCAGACAGCTGGAGGGAAGGGATCCATCCAGAGGGACCTGGGCAGGCTGGAGAGGTGGGCACCAGCCAACCTCAGGAGCTTCAACAAGACCAAGGGCAGGGTCCTGCAGCTGGGTCGAGGCAATCCCAAGCACAAATCCAGGCTGGGCAGGGACTGGCTGGAGAGTAGCCCTGAGGAGAGAGACTTGGGGGTGCTGGGGGAGGAGAAGCTCACCAGGAGCTCTCAGTGTGCACTTGCAGCCCGGAAAGCCAATCAGATCCTGGGCTGCATCAGGAGAAGTGTGGCCAGCAGGGCAAGGGAGGGGATTCTCCCCCTCTACTGAGCTCTGCTGAGACCCCACCTGGAGTACTGCCTCCAGTTCTGGATCCACTATTGCAAGAGGAAGGGTCTGGAGGTGCTGGAAGGTGTCCAGAGAAGGGCCACGAGGATGAGCAGAGGGCTGGAGCTCTCTGCTATGGAGACAGACTGAAGGAGTTGGGGCTGTTCAGTCTGGAGAAGAGAAGGCTCCAAGGAGACCTCCTTGTGGCCTTCCAGGATCTGAAGGGGGCTACAAGAAGGCTGGGGAGGGACTTTTGAAGGTGTCAGGGAGTGATAGGACTGGGGGGGGATGGAGCAAAAACTAGAAATGGGTAGATTCAGATTGGCTGTTAGGAAGAAGTTTTTTCTCATGAGGGTGGTGAGAGCCTGGCACAGGCTGCCCAGGGAGGTGGTGGCAGCCTCATGCCTGGAGGTGTTTGCAGCCAGGCTGGCTGTGGCTGTGAGCAACCTGCTGTAGTGTGAGGTGTCCCTGCCCATGGCAGGGGGGTTGGAACTGGCTGAGCCTTGAGGTCCCTTCCAACCCTGACAGTTCAATGATTCTATGACTAGCTGCACAGGACATTCAACAAGTCTCCATCATCATTTCCTACTATACAGTCTAGTTCCTTCAAACCAAGCAGCTGCTTGAAAGCAGTCTGGCACTTAACCATACAGTTGCCTCTCACACAGAACAACTGAGCTAGCATTTCATTTTATTCCTTCTCTTTCCAACTGCCAAGTGCTTTAGACACACAAGCTGCATGATGGTTTCTGTCTGTTTTCAGTGGAGCTGACTGCTCTTTGCACAGTTGGTATTTGATCAAGGCTGAACTCCAGCCCTTTGTTGAAATAGGTACACCACTGCCAACCTGCAAGGGCTGATGACTGATTTCTGGCTCAGGGGTTACCACCAAACAGTTTTCAACACTGAATCCAAATGGCTGGAAGAAAACTATGCATATTAAGTTGGTGATAACTAAGTATCAGTGATGACTCTATTACTTATGAATAGTTCTTTTAAGCCAGAACTTGGGAGGATCTGTGGGCCCTGGAGATTATCAAGAGATTATCTTCTTGGCATTGAGGCCTGCCCAGTCAGGAGCATTTTCTGACTGCCATTGTGCACAGCTCATGAAGGCAAGAACACATTAGCACTGTTTCTGCACATCAGCTTTGCCTGAATCAGCAACTGTTATCAGACCAAATCACTGATAAAATCCCTAGGCCATGCAAGTTAAGTCTTTTTCAGAAGAACAACTGCCTGAAGGACTTTGATGTCTAATACCAGCATGAGGGCACAGAAGAGGGCCACAAAAATGATCAGGGGATTGGAGCAGCTCTGCTACAAGGAGAGGCTGAGGGAGCTGGGGGTGTTCAGCCTGGAGAAGAGAAGGCTCCAGGGAGACCTAACAGCAGCCTACCAGTGCCTGAAGGGGGCTCCAGGAAGGCTGCAGAGAGACTGTTTGCAAAGGCCTGCAGAGACAGGACCAGGGGCAATGGCTTCAAACTAGAGCAGAGCAGACTCAGATTGGATGTGAGGAACAAGTTCTTTACTATGAAGGTGGTGGAGCACTGGAAGAGGTTGCCCAGGGAGGTGGTTGAGGCTCCTTCCCTGGAGATATTGAAGGTGAGGCTGGACGAGGCCCTGGGCAACCTGATCTAGTTGGGGGTGTCCCTGCTGACTGCAGAGGGGCTTGGACCGGTTGACCTTTGGAAGACCCTTCCAACCCAGACCATTCTGTGGGTCTTGTGATCCTTTGAGATCAGCCTGTGGCCTTCTGAAACCCACCTGCAAGGGACCAACAAAAAAGTATCCCAGCTTCCTGAAGAAGTTAATTTTGCAAGGTACACCTTATTGTTTCTTCCTGTGCCAAGGAGCAAACAGCCAAGGGGGATGAGCTCTTCCTGCTAGACAGGAACCATCCTCCAGTGGAGGAAGGACACGCTGGGCCTTCCAGAGGAATCCTTCTCCTCTCAGTGAATGATAGGATTCATGAGAAAAGCAGCTCCAGGGCTCCAAGACTTAAAGAGGAATCTGGAACTCTTCAAGCACTGTTATATGCTGCTACCACTGGAAAAAAACCCCAACATCTTGCTTTCCCCTCCCTGCTATAAAAAAAGTCATTCCTGTCAGACAGCCTTACATGAGGCTTCACCTCAGAAACAGCTTCACTGACTTCCTGGTGTTGAAGATGTACAGCAAACACCAGAAACAAACCAGAACATGAACCTCAGTACAGGAAGGACATGGAGCTGATGGAGAGGGTCCAGAGGAGGGCCAAGAAAATCTTCAGGGGAGTGGAGCAGCTCTGCTACAAGGAGAGGCTGAAGGAGCTGGGGGTGTTCAGCCAGAAGAAGAGGAGGCTCCTGGGAGACCTAAGAGCAGCCTGCCAGTGCCTGAAGGGGGCTACAGGAGACAGACAGTTTGCAAAGGCCTGCAGGGACAGGACCAAGGGCAATGGCTTCAAACTAGAGCAGAGCAGATTGAGATTGGATGTGAGGAACAAGTTCTTCACTATGAGGGTGGTGGAACACTGGAAGAGGTTGTCCAGGGAGGTGGTTGAGGCTCCTTCCCTGGGGATATTGAAGGTGAGGCTGGACGAGGCCCTGGGCAACCTGATCTAGTTGGGGCTGTCCCTGCTGACTGCAGGGAGGTTGGACTGGATGAGCTTTGGAGGTCCCTTCCAGACTGGACTATTCTTTGAGCCTCATCACACCTGCAAGTCACCTAAAATGCTTCTTGTTTTAACTACACACAATACTGAATGCAAGCCATAAAGGGAAGGTTTCATCAGTCTGAAAGGACAGAACAAAAATGGAGGCTGCCTTAGCCACCTCTATTCAGCAAAGCCACCTTGCACCAAATTGGATCTTGTCCCTTCTCTGACTGTTGTCCCAGTCAATGAGTCCCCACAAGCAAAGCACAGCATCATAAATTACTACAGAGAAGCAGCTGCTCAGCACTGTCTCCAGTTTTGAAAGCAATGTGTCCAAAATCAGGTGATTTATACCAGCACTTTCAGGCATGCTTGCTCCTAACTAAATATTTCAGACAGCAGCTGTGTGAGGTGAGAATTCTGCTGCCAAGATTTTTCTGTGGGGCTCAGATCAAAACTATGTGAAACAGCACTCCCAGAGCAAGACACAAATGGCTGAAAGGCAGGGGCTACATACCAGAAAGAGGTTTCATCCAAACACTGAACTGCAGCAAAGTTTAAAGATCTATATTAGCTCAACTTGATACTGGAAAAGTCTAAGTAGCCCTTCAGGAAAGGACCTGTCAGAAGCAGGAGCACTCCAAAGCAGTATGTCCCTCAAAACTATGCCAGTGTCATCTTCTATTGCCAGCATCCAGGAATGCTCATTTATAGAACCTCATGAGGTTCAGCAAGGGAGAAGTGCAGAGTCCTGCACCTGGGCAGGAAGAATAAACTGCAGCAGTACAGGCTGGGAGGGGATCTGCTGGAGAGCAGCCCTGAGGGGAAGGACCTGGGAGTGCTGGAGGACAACAAGTTCTGCATGGGGGTCAAGAAGGCCAATGGGATCCTGGGGGGCATTCAGAGGAGTGTGTCCAGCAGAGCCAGGGAGGGTCTCCTCCCCCTCTGCTCTGCCCTGCTGAGACCTCACCTGGAGTATTACATCCAGCTCTGGGCTCACAAGTTCAAGAGGGACAGGGATCTGCTGGAGAGAGTACAACAGAGGGCTGCAAGGATGCTGAAGGAACTGCAGCACTGCCTGGTGAGGAGAGGCTGAGAGCCCTGGGGCTGTTTAGTCTGGAGAGGAGAAGACTGAGAGGGGATCTGATCAATGTCTATCAATATTGAGGGCTGGGGGTCAAAAAGGAAGGGACAGGCTCTGCTCAGGTGCACCCTGGGATAAGGAAAAGGTGCAATGGATCTAAATTACCACAGAGGAAGTTCCACCTCAACATGAGGAGGAACTTCTTCACTGTGAGGGTCAGGGAGGTGGTTGAGGCTCCTTCTCTGGAGATACTCAAGGTGAGGCTGGACAGGGCCCTGGGCAACCTGATCTAGCTGGGGATGTCCCTGCTGGCTGTGGGGAGGTCTGGAAAGCCTTCACCCGCAGAAACCTCAAGGGAAGGAGACTCCACAGCCTCTTTGGGGGCCTGAGCCTGTTTCCGTCATAGAGTCATGAAATGGTTTGGGCTGGAAGTGATCTCCAAAGGTCATGCAGTCCAAAGATCTCAGAAATAGAATTGTTAGGGTTGGGAGCTCAAGGATCAGGCAGTTCCAACCCCCCCTGCTATGGCCAGCAACACCTCACACCACAGCAGGTTGCTCACAGCCACAGCCAGCCTGGCTGCAAACACCTCCAGGCAGGAGGCTGCCACCACCTCCCTGGGCAACCTGTGCCAGGTTCTCACCACCCTCATGGGGAACAACTTCTTCCTAACATCCAATCTCAATCTCCCCACTTCTAGTTTTGCTCCATCCCCCCCAGTCCTATCACTCCCTGACACCCTCAAAAGTCCCTCCCCAGCTTTCTTGTAGTCCCCTTCAGATCCTGGAAGGCCACAATTAGGTCTCTTTGGAGCCTTCTCTTCTCCAGACTGAACAGCTCCAACTCTCTCAGTCTGTCTCCAGAGCAGAGCAGCTCCAGCCCTCTGCTCCTCCTCGTGGCCCTTCTCTGGACACCTTCCAGCTCACTGAATTGCCAACAGATGGAGACTGCTGGAATAGATCAGCTTTTTTATAATGACACTTACATGCATACCAGCCTTCCACTCCTCCCTCACTGAGCTCAGTAAATCAATCATAGAGGTCAATATAAGGCAATCAAATTTAACCCTGGGCTCAGGTGATGTCAAGAAACAAAAAGCTGAAGAATGGACACTTCCACATGCTTTCTACTTTCTACACACTCCCCATGTCTTGGGTTTTTTGTTTGCCTTCTCTGTGTCTGTTTGGGGTTCCTCCTGTCTGCCTTGGCTTTTGGCAACAGCATGAAACTCTGTCAAACCAGACACAGAGGAAAATAACCTTAAGAAGGTGGAGGGCTCAAAGGCATGGTTTGTGCTACACCTGTGGGGATCTGACTAATGTTTCAGATTATTAATTCTTATTTGAGTCCACCATCTGCAGATGACACCAAGCTGAGGGCAGCTGAGTTGATCTGCTGGAGGGTAGGAAGGCTTTGCAGAGGGACCTTGACAGGCTGGACAGATGGGCAGAGTCCAAGGGCAGGAGATTTAACAAGTCCAAGTGACAGGTTCTACACTTTGGCCACAACAACCCCAGGCAGTGCCACAGGCTGGGGTCAGAGTGGCTGGAGAAGAGCCAGGCAGAAAGGGACCTGGGGGTACTGCTTGATAGTAGGCTGAACACGAGCCAGCAGAGTGCCCAGGTGGACAAGAAGGCCAATGGCATCCTGGACTGCATCAGGAATAGTGCGTCCAGCATGAGCACTGGTTAGGCCACACCTTGAGTCCTGTGTCCAGTTCTGGGCCCCTCAGGCTAGGAAAGATGTTGAGATGCTGGAAGGTGTCCAGAGAAGGGCAACAAAGCTGGGGAGGGGTCTGGAGCACAGCCCTGTGAGGAGAGGCTGAGGGAGCTGGGGTTGCTTAGCCTGGAGAAGAGGAGGCTCAGGGGAGACCTTCTTGCTCTCTACAACTCCCTGAAGGGAGGCTGCAGCCAGGTGGGGGTTGGTCTCTTCCCCCAAGCAAGCAGCACCAGAACAAGAGGACACAGTCTCAAGCTGCACCAGGGGAGGTTTAGGCTGGAGCTTAGGAAGAAGTTCTTCGCAGACAGAGAGATTGGCCATTGGAATGTGCTGCCCAGGGAGGTGGTGGAGTCACCATCACTGGAGGTGTTTAAGAAGAGTTTACTTGATCAGATGGTGTTGGGTGATAGGTTGGACTTGATGATCTCAAAGTTCTTTTCCAACCTGGTTAATTCTATTCTATTCTATTCTATTCTATTCTATTCTATTCTATTCTATTCTATTCTATTCACAATTGGAAGCAACTCTTCAACCTGAAAACTGTAATGGGCCTTGACAACAACCAGCACCTTGTTATGAGTACATACCCCTGTGTATTTTTTCCACACCAACAGATTTCTCACCTACAACATTCAGAATTACTATTGCTGAGCCATGAATTTTTCCCAACTTGTGGCCAAAGAAGGAAGAAGCCAGCAAAAAAAAAAAGAAGCAATAAAAAGAATCATTTCACAAGCCAGGTGTAAAGCAGTCCTAAGTCACAGAACCTGATTTTGGTCCACATCCTTTTTTCATCTTTCCCCTTGCCCAGGATGTGATTCCAGTTCTGTGTTATCAGCATAAACAAAAAGTTTTAGTGGATGCTTCACCAGGTGTTTTTAATACTTCCCAACCCATTTCACTTCACTGAATTACTCACAAAATCACAGGAAACAGGAGGTTGGAAGAGACCTCCAAGCTCATCCAGTCCAACCTTCCACCCAGCACTCAAGGCTCAACACTAAGCCATGGCCCTAAGCACCAGCTCCACACACTGCCCCTGGAGTCCACATCCCCTCCAGGGATGGGGACTCCAGCACTGCCCTGGGCAGAACATTCCAGTGACTGAGATCCCTCTCTGGGAAGAAATATTTCCTAGCATCCAGCCTGAATGTCCCCTGGCACAGCTTGAAACCATTTCCTCTGCTCCTGTCCCTTGGCACCAAGGAGCAGAGGCTGCCCCCCCCCACCTCCTTTCAGGGAGCTGTACAGAGCAATGAGGTCTCCCCTCAGCCTCCTCTTCTCCAGCCTGAGCACCCCCAGCTCCCTCAGCTCCCTCCTCCAGCCTCATTGCTTTTCACTGGACACACTCCAGTACCTCAATGTCCCTCTTGTAGTGAGGGCCCAGAGCTGAACACAACACTCAAGATGTGGCCTCCCCAGTGCTGAGCACAGGGGGATGGTCACCCCCGTCCCTGCTGCCCCCCTGTTTCTGATCCAAGCCAGGATGCCTTTGGCTTTCTTGGCCAGCTGGCCACTGCTGGCTCATATTTAATCAACTGCCAACCAGAACCCCCAGATGCCTCTCAGAGTGGCAGCTTTGTAACCATACATCCCTAAGTCAGTAGCTCACCATGCCAGGTCACAGAAACCACAGCTACAGCTTCTGAAGTTTGGCTTGGTTTTGTCTGAGAGGTTTCTGTGGGGTTTGTTGCTGCTGCTCTACATACCTTCATTACTGATCTTCAAACAAGCTGCTATTGCTTCGTCCATGGTCCGTGAGGATTCCACCAGCTGCAAGGAAGAAGAGAAGTCAACTGCTAAGTGGTGAGATCTGCTCCAGCTGAACAGAGAAGGACAAGGATAGAACAGCATGACTGACAAACTCTAAAAAACCACCCAAAAGTGCAAGCATTATGAAATCCAAGAACAAAATTAACAGGCAGCATATGAGCATGAGATGGAGAAGGTGGCAAAGATGTCACTCGTGCTGCATCCAGTCACCTAGCTGCACTCCAACAGCAGCACCAAGCAACAGTCACCAAGCAAGACAGCTAAAACTAAGATTAAGCATCTCAACAGCAGAAACCTTTCCAATGCATGGGAATTCACTGTATACACATGGAATGTGTGTATACAGGTAGCTATAGATCACAGGAACACAAGATGCAAGGGATTGGAAGGGACCACCAGACATGGAGTCCAAACTCCCTGCCAGAGCAGGGCCATAGAATCTAGCATAGGTTACACAGGAATGCATGAGATTGAACACATCCAAGTGCCAGGTCGTACACTTTGGCCACAACAACCCCAGGCAGCACTGCAGGCTGGGGACAGAGTGGCTGGAGAAGAGCCAGGCAGAAAGGGACCTGGGGGGACTGCTTGACAGCAGCTGAACATGAGCCATCAGTGTGCCCAGGTGGCCAAGAAGGGCAAATGGCATCTTGGCCTGCATCAGGAACAGTGGGGCCAGCAGGAGCAGAGAAGTCATTGTGCCCTGTGCTCAGCACTGGTTAGGCCACACCCTGAGTCCTGTGTCCAGTTCTGGGCCCCTCAGGTTAGGAAAGATGTTGAGCTGCTGGAAGGTGTCCAGAGAAGGGCAACAAGGCTGGGGAGGGGTCTGGAGCACAGCCCTGTGAGGAGAGGCTGAGGGAGCTGGGGTTGCTTAGCCTGGAGAAGAGGAGGCTCAGGGGAGACCTTATTGCTCTCTACAACTCCCTGAAGGGAGGCTGCAGCCAGGTGGGGGTTGGTCTCTTCCCCCAAGCAAGCAGCACCAGAACAAGAGGACACAGTCTCAAGCTGTGCCAGGGGAGGTTTAGGCTGGAGGTGAGGAGAAAGTTCTTCCCAGAAATAGTAATTGGCCATTGGGATGTGCTGCCCAGGGAGGTGGTGGAGTCACCATGACTGAAAGTGTTTAAAGAGAGCCTGGATGAGGCACTTGGTGCCATGGTTTAGTTGATTAGATGGTGCTGGGTGATAGGTTGGACTCAATCTCAAAGGTCTTTTCCAGGCTGGTTCATTCTGTATTCAGTAGGATCCTGAAAAAGACTCCAGAGAAGGAGACCCCACAACTCTCTGGGCAGCCTGCTCCAGTGCTCTGGGACCCTCACAGTGAAGTTCTTACTCACGTTGAGGTGGAACTTCCTGTGCTGGAGTTTAGATCCATTGCACCTTTTCCTATCACAGGGTGCAAATGAGCAGAGCCTGTGCCTTCCTTTCTGATCCCCAGCCCTCAGATATTGATAGACATTGATCAGATCCCCTCTCAGTCTTCTCCTCTCCAGACTAAACAGCCCCAGGCCTCTCAGCCTCTCCTCCCCAGGCAGTGCTGCAGTCCCTTCAGCATCCTTGTAGCCCTCCCTTGGCCTCTCTCCAGCAGACCCCTGTCCCTCTTGAACTGGGGAGCCCAGAGCTGCATGCAATATTCCAGGTGAGGTCTCAGCAGGGCAGAGCAGAGGAGGAAGAGACCCTCCCTGGCTCTGCTGGACACACTCCTCTGAATGCCCCCCAGGATCCCATTGGCCTTGTCCACGCTTCCTGAGCTTGCTCACAAGGATGCTATGGGACACAGTGTCAAAAGCCTTACTACGGCCACAGTAGAATACAAAACACTGGTCTGCCTGCAGCTATCCAATCAGTTAGGGCATCATGGAATGCTATCAGGTTAGTCAAACATGATTTCCCCTTGGTAAATCCATGCTGATCACTCCTGATAACCTTTTTCCTGATAACCACTTTCTGATAACCTTCTTTCTGTGTGGAGCCCCAGCGAGGGGCGGAGAGGAAAGGAGCCACAAAGTATTATTACTTGTAATAAATCTTTGTCACTTCTTTGGGGAAAAAGCTCCTTCAGTGTTTGCAGCTTTGCATCTCTGATGTCATCTTCCACATCCCTCTTCCCCTCTGGCAGCTGATCTCCCCCGTTTTCATAGGCCAGGTCGGAGAGCTCATCTTCCGAGTCTGAGGACGACGAAGACTGCTCAGATCTACAACGCGCAGGGGGAGGAGAACAACAACTGCTGTTTATGTTTTGCTGAGGAGTGTTTTACTCCACCAGCACATTGCTGTAAAGCCAAATCAACGGGACCACAGGACAGGAAAGTAGCTTAAAGCATACATTACAACTGCATTTCTCCTGGGGGTCCTCTTTCCTTTGGCAGCTCGGAGGTTTCGTGGCGGCTCGTCGTCGCTGTCTGAGGACACACCTAGGAACCGGACCCGTTTCTGAGGCTTGAAATAACATTCCTTCTTCGTCCTCTTGGCTTCAGGGGTTTCTGGGATGGCTGAGTGCCCTGTGGAAGGCATTTCAAGAGGAGAAAAGACAGCAGGCAATGACTTCATATGGCCAGCCTGAAGCATTTATCTGTAGTTACAGCGTCAGATAGCTACGACACCTTCCTTAGACACAGCAACTATTTCAACAGAACTTATGCATGGGAAATCCCTGCAAACCACAGGCTCACAGGGTGTTAGGAGGTGGAAAGGGCCTCCAGAGATCTTCAAGTCCAACCCCTCTGCAAGAGCAGGGCCATAGAATCCAGTACAGGTCACACAGGAATGCATCCAGACAGGGCTGGAAAGGCTTCAGAGAGGGAAACTCCACATCCTCTCTGAGGAGACTTTTCCAGTGCTCTGGCACCCTCACAGTGAAGAAGTTCCTCCTCATGTTGAGGTGGAAGTTACTCTGCTGCAGTTTTCATTCATTGCCCTTTGTCCTATCACAGGTAACAAGTGAAATGAGGCTGTCCCTGTCCCTTCCTTCCTGACCCCCAGCCCTCAAATATTAACAGACATTGATTACATCCCCTCTCAGTCTATTGCTCCTTGTCCTATCCCAGGGAGCAAGTGAGCAGAGCCTGTCCCCTCCCTCCTGACCCCCAGTCCTAAGATATTGATAAACATTTATTAAATCCCTTCTAAGTTTTCTCCTCTCCAGACTAAACAGCCCCAGGGCTCTCAGCCTCTCCTCCCCAGGCAGTGCTGTAGTCCCTTCAGCATCCTTGTAGCCCTCCCTTGGACTCTCTCCAGCAGATCCCTGTCCCTCCTGAACTGGGGAGCCCAGAGCTGGATGCAATATTCCAGGTGTGGCCTCACCAGGGCAGAGTAGAGGGGGAGGAGAACCTCCCAAATGGTATTCCTCGAAGTGGTAACCTACCTAGCAAGAAATCCTCAGCCCTCAGACATCAAACAATTTCTAATACCACAGAGTTCAGAGCCCATGCATTTTAGATTAATAACCACTTACAAACACTGTCTTAGTTTTGGAGAAAACTGTCAATCAGTAAAATTCTCCAAACTGCTTCTGTGCTGATCATGGATGGAAACAGGAGTGGTGTATCTGAGTGCTGCTTGATGACTTCCTTATCTTGATAGCTTTGCAGCAAGGCAACACCAGTGTTACACTGCAGAAAATCAGGAAGCTAAGCAACTGGACAGGTAAGTTGCAACTCTCAGATCATCTATGGAGCTCATCTTTTTTGCATTATGCCCTGGACAAGTCTTAACAACAGTGAGATGGATTAGGAACTCGTTACTAAATAGAGAGCAGAGAGTGGTGGGCAGTGGAGCCAGGTCCAGCTGGAGAGCTGTAAGCAAGGGAGTCCCCCAGGCATCAGTGTCGAGTTCAGTCCTGTTCAACATCTTCACCAATGCCACTGATGAGGAGACAGACAGAGTCTGCTCAGCAAGTTTGCTGATGACACCAAACTGGGAGGCATGGCCAAGACACCTGAAGGCTGTGAGGCCATTCAGAGACTTGGACAGCCTGAGAGCTGGGCAGAGAGGAACCTCATGAGGTTCAGCAAGGAGAAGTGCAGAGTCCTGCACCTGGGCAGGAAGAATAAACTGCAGCAGGACAGGCTGGGAGGGGATCTGCTGGAGAGCAGCCCTGGGGAGAAGGAGCTGGGAGTGCTGGTGGACAGCAAGTTCTGCATGGAACAGCAATGTGCCCTGGGGGCCAAGAAGGCCAATGGGGTCCTGGGGGGCATTGAGAGGAGTGTGGCCAGCAGAGCCAGGGAGGTTCTCCTCCCCATCTGCTCTGCCCTGCTGAGACCTCACCTGGAATATTGCATCCAGCTCTGGGCTCCCCAGTTCAAGAGGGACAGGGATCTGCTGGAGAGAGTTCAACAGAGGGCTACAAAGATGATTAAAGGTGGATGTAAACTGCAGCACAGAAGGTTCCACCTCAACATGAGGAGGAACTTCTTCCCTGTGAGGGTCCAGAGCACTGGAACAGGCTGCCCAGAGAGTTTTGGAGTCTTCTTCTCTGAAGACTTTCCAGATCCATCTGGATGTGTTCCTGTGTGACCTGTGCTGGATTCTCTGGTCCTGCTCTGGCAGGGGGGTTGGACTCAATGATCTCCAGAGGTCCCTTCCAACCCCTAGCATCCTGTGAGCCTGTGAAACATGCTTTGTGTTATATATGAAGCATCAAAACAGACAGAATCTATACATAATCAGGACATGTGACTGTGAAAATACCTCATAATTGATATTCTACCTTCAGTGACATTTGCAAAATTGACTTACTACACATGCACTGCCAGGCAGTAACTTTGCAGCTCTTAATATGCTTGTAAGGCAGCAAAAAGCACAGGCATCCAGTCTGTTCATGCAGTACCAGAACTAGCCATGAATCACAGAAAACACCCAGCTGGGAGAGACCTCCAAGCTCATCCAGTCCAACCTTCCACCCAGCACTGCAGGCTCAACACTAAGCCATGGCCCTAAGCACCAGCTCCACACACTGCTGCAACACCTCCAGGGATGGGGACTCCAGCACTGCCCTGGGCACAACATTCAATGGCTGAGAGCCTCCTCTGGGAAGAAATATTTCCTAGCCTCCAGCCTGAACCTCCCTGCTGCAGCTTGAAACCATTTCCTCTGCTCCTGTCCCTTGGCACCAAGGAGCAGAGGCTGCCCCCTCCTCACTCCAACCTCCCTTTCAGGGAGCTGTAGAGAGCAATGAGGTCTCCCCTCAGCCTCCTCTTCCACAGCCCGAACACCCCCAGCTCCCTCAGCCCCACCTCACAGCTCAGGTGCTCCAGGCCCTTCTCCAGCCTCAATGCACTTCTCTGGACAGGCTCCAGTCCCTCAATGTCCTCTGTAGTGAGTGGCCCAGAACTGACATCTGAGGTGTGGCCTCCCCAGTGCTGAGCACAGGGGACGGTCACCCCCTGTCCCTGCTGCCCTCCCTGTTTCTGATCCGAGCCAGGATGCCATTGGCTTTCTTGGGCTCTTTCCTGGGCACTGCTGACTCATATTTAATCAACTGCCAACTAGCACCCCCATGTCATTTAACAACCTCTCCCCAGAGCAGTACATTCCCTATCTAGCAGCCAATTCTCCCTGCCCCATATTGTGGCACCTTTTACAGCTTCACACTGTTGATATGAATGACCACATTACCTCCCACTCTCTCGAGTCCCCTGGTCCTGGAGTCACTCAATCGACTCCAAGGAGCAAAGGCCAAGCTCCCTGTGGCTCAAACGTTCTTCCCACCATGTGAGCCACTACCAATACAGACCTGGGAAGGAAGGGTTAGAAAGCAGTCCTGAGGAAAAGGGCTTGGGGGTGCTGGTGGAGGAGAAGCTGGACAGGAGCAGGCAGGGTGAGCTTGCAGCGCAGAAGGCAAATCACAGCCTGGGCTGCATCCAAAGCAGCATTGCCAGCAGAGCCAGAGAGGTGATTCTGCCACTTTGCTCTGCTCTGCTGAGACCTCACCTGCAGTGCTGTGTGCAGGCCTGGAGCCCTCAATATAGGAAGGACAGAGAATCATAGAATCATAAAGGTTTGAAGGGACCTCAAGGACATTCCAGTCCCAACCCCCCTGCCATGGGCAGGGACACCTCACACTACAGCAGGTTGCTCACAGCCACAGCCAGCCTGGATGCAAACACCTCCAAGCAAAAGGCTGCCACCACCTCCCTGGGCAACCTGTGCCAGTCTCTCACCACCCCTCATGGGGAACAACTTCTTCCTAACATCCAATCTGAATCTACCCATTTCTAGCTTTGCTCCATTCCCCCCAATCCTGTCACTCCCTGACACCCTCAAAAGTCCCTCCCCAGCTTTCTTGTAGCCCCCTTCAGATCCTGGAAGGCCACAACGAGGTTTCCTTGGAGCCTTCTCTTCTCCAGACTGAACAGCCCCAACTCCCTCAGTCTGTCCTCATAGCAGAGCAGCTCCAGCCCTCTGCTCATCCTCATGGCCCTTCTCTGGACTCCTTCCAGGACCTCCAAATCCTTCCTGTAATAGAGGCTCCAGAACTGGAGCGTAAACATAAACATTTCCTTCCCCTTAAACATCACATAACAAAACTTCCTGCAAACCTAGAAAGCTCTCACTGGCATCTCACAGTAAGTCACAGGTCCCCAAAATCAGCAACTCCTCCCCTCAGCCTGAACAGTGCTCTCAGCAGCCTTGCTGCTGACTTATGGCAATGGGCATCACCCTGAACTCACAGGAGTGAAAGCCCTCCTGTGACAGCCATTGGGACAACAACTGAGCTGTTTGGGTGCCCCAAGCCACCACTGTGCCTCCAACCACCAGGGGTAGTTTCTCCGCTCCTAACTCTGGCACCACAACTGCCTGCTGAGTTCTCATTTTATTTTCACTTTAAATAGAAGTCACTGTCCAGTCTTTGAGATGGCTCCTAACTGCTATACCTATGAAGAGCTGCCTGAAAGAAAGCATTCTCCCTCTCAAGAAAGCAACATTCCCTTTTCCCCATCTTCCATCTGTCCCACGACACGGAAGCCCTTACTAATGGAGGGGAGTAAAGGAGAACAGAAATCATGTATGCAGTAAGAAAGACCTCAAGTTTAGAGCAAATTTTAACCTTCTAGGCTAGATTAAGCAGTTCTTACACAGAACCAACCGGGTTGGAAGAGACCTCCAGGATCATCCAGTCCAACCCATCACCCAACCCCATCTGATCAACTACACCATGGCACCAAGTGCCTCATCCAGGTGCTTCCTAAACACCTCCAAGAACACTGATCCCACCACCTCCCTGGGCACCACATTCCAATGGCCAATCTCTCTTGCTGGGAAGAACTTTCTCCTCACCTCCAGCCTAAACCTCCCCTGGTGCAGCTTGAGACTGTGTCCTCTTGTTCTGGTGCTGGTTGCCTGGGAGAAGAGACCAACCACCACCTGGCTACAAACCTCCCTTCAGGGAGTTGGAGACAGCAAGAAGTCTCCCCTGAGTCTCCTCTTCTCCAGGCTAAGGAACCCCAGCTCCCTCAGCCTCTCCTCACAGGGCTGTGCTCCAGACCCCTCCCCAGCTTTGTTGCCCTTCTCTGGACACCTTCCAGCAGCTCAGCATCCTTCCTGAACTAAGGGGCCCAGAACTGGACACAGGACTCAAGGTGTGGCCTAACCAGTGCAGTGTACAGGGGCAGAATGACCTCCCTGCTCCTGCTGGCCACACTGTTCCTAATACAGGCCAGGATGCCATTGGCCTTCTTGGCCACCTGGGCACACTGCTGGCTTGTGTTCAGCCTACTATCAACCAGTGCCACCAGGTCCCTCTCTGCCTGGCTGCTCTCCAGCCACTGTGACCCCAGCCTGCAGCACTGCATGGAGTTGTAGCCAATGTGTAGAACTGGCACTCAGACTTATTAAATCTCCTGCCCATCTGTCCAGCCTGGCAATGTCCCTCTGCACAGCCCTTCGACCCTCTAACAGATCAACACCTGCTCCCAAGCTGGTGTCATCTGCAGACTTACTGATGCTGGACTCAATGCCCTGATCCAGATGATCAAATAAAGATACTGAATAGGACTGGGTCCAACACTGATCCCTGGGGGACAACACGAGTGCCTGGCTGCCAGCTGGCAGTGGCACCATTCACCACCAATCTCTTGCCCTGGTCCACCAGCCAGTTCTTAACCCCGCACAGAGTGCACCTGTCCAGGCCAGAGCATGTAATTATTGGAGGCAGAATTTCATTATAAGCCATTAAAAAGGACTATAAGGAAATGCCTGCAGTCCTATGACCAGTGTGCAAGGCTGGAAGTAAGAAAACACAGAAATATCCCTAACTGGAGAGACAGACAAGAAGAAGTCCAACAACTTCTGATTTTTGCTATGATACAAAGAGACTCCATGAGAATAACTCAATTAAGCCATCTATGATTGCATGGAGACAGTGTTAAGTTATGGATGAAGGTATTCAAAGTGGGTTTGAACATTAGAGCAAACACTTTGGTTTAGACAGTAAAGGTCTTTAACTGCTCTTGCAATCAGTTCACCTTGAACATCTCAACTCATACTCACTACAAACTTAGGGAAGCAGGTACCCAGAGCACACACCCTATGAGGAGAGGCTGAGAGCCCTGGGGCTGTTCAGTCTGGAGAGGAGAAGACTGAGAGGGGATCTGATCAATGTCTATCAATAGCTGAGGGCTGGGGGTCAAGAGGGAGGGGACAGGCTCTGATCAGTTACTCCCTGTGAAAGGACAAAGGGGCAATGGATAGAAACTCCAGCACAGGAGGTTCCTCCTCAACATGAGGAGGAACTTCTTCATTGTGAGGGTCCCAGAGCCCTGGAGCAGGCTGCCCAGAGAGGTTGTGGAGTCTACTTCCCTGGAGACATTCAAGACCTATCTGGATGTGTGACCTGCACTAGATTCTGTGGTTCTGCTCTGGCAGGGGAGTTGGATTTGATGATCTCCAGAGGTGTTCCTTCCAACCCCTACCATCCCATGAGCCTGGGAATGCAGAGCCATGATCCACAGCCCTACAATTCAACTGACACTGCCCAACAAACACAGCCAAAGAGAAAGCAACTTCCACCTAGTTTGGGAAAACAATATCATAGAAAACACCCAGCTGGGAGAGACCTCCAAGGCCATGCAGTCCAACCTTCCACCCAGCACTGCAGGCTCAAACTAGCCATGGCCCTGAGCACCACTCCACACACTGCTGCAACACCTCCAGGATGGGGACTCCAGCACTGCCCTGGGCACACATTCCAATGCTGAGAGCCCTCCTCTGGGGAGAAATATTTCC
>CM037643.1:43065282-43082403 GCA_015227895.2 Colaptes auratus | reverse complement strand
AGAAAGACTTTTTTTAACCTCTTACCCTATTTTGAATCCAAGAAAGGTTTTTCTGCACAATGTAAGTAGGCATTTTTTGAGTAGTTCATGTTTTAAGTTAAGCCATAGGTAATTTAACTATTGGAGTTTCCAACTTGCCAGAGGCCCCTACACAAACTAGGCTTTTTGGTCTTCCTCTCCTGTGAGCAGTGCTTTGAGATTAAGGTGTCCATTCACAGCAGACAACTGCTGAGCTGAACTAACAAGGAGGGGGTTAGAGCACCAGACCCTCTGTTTAACAAGGCAACAAGCATGACACAGCTCTGGAGCCAGTGTGGCTTCCCATGGCCATGCCATTTCCTGACAGCTAGCCCAAATCCCAACACAAAAGTGCCAGCAAGAAGGAGTAGTGCCCAAAAAAGAGCTGTGACCTCCTGGAGGTGTCCAGCCCTGATGGAGCATGGCATGCCCCACACTGGTGCTCTGTCTGGTCCATCATGACACAGTGTGCACTGCTGGTGATGGGAGAGCTACTGAGCTGTCATCCTTGGCTTCCCCCCACCATGCAGCGTGATGCTTGCGCTCTGGAAGCCTCTCTTGACTTATGTGAGATAAGCAGAAAGCAAACCTTGCCCCAGTGTAGTTTTAGGTCAATATTTTGAGCTGGTGCCTGGCCTGTTCAATGAGAATCAGAGGTTGGAGGTCACCTACCTGTTGATGACAGCCCCAGGAGCACAGGAGGCAGAGTCAGCAATCTTCTTTGCCACCGTTCAAGCAGGTTTGTTTGCAGTTTGAGAGTGCCAGTCACAAACCCCATCCCTTTCTCTTCACTGCCAGCTTTATGCTGCTCCAGAAAAGAGGGGCATGGAAACCCCTCATCTATTCTCACTGACAACTCCTAGCTTTAAACCCTTCTGGAAAAGTGCTTTTGCCTCTCTCTGAAACTTCCAGGAGATCCCAGAAATTAATCCGGAGGGTTTGGCAGTGAACCTGAATGAGGTCAGAATTTGGTGCTAAACACGAAAGCTTGTGTCCACTCCATCAGCCAGAGCCTGAACACCGAGGCCGTCTACATGAGGCTGTGGGGAGCTGCTCTGCGCTGCTGCGCTGCGCAAAGGAAGCCTGGCATCTAGTGGTCATTTAGCTCTTGCATCACTTCTACCTTTTTGTTCAGTACAGCTCAAGCCTACTGAGTACAGTTCTGCAGCCCTCAGTACAGGAAAGGACGTGGACCTGATGGAGAGGGTCCAGAGGAGGGCCACGAAAATGATCAGCGGGTCGGAGCAGCTCTGCTGCAAGGACAGGCTGAGGGAGCTGGGGGTGTTCAGCCTGGAGAAGAGAAGGCTCCAGGGAGACTTAATAGCAGCCTGCCAGTACCTGAAGGGGGCTCCAGGAAGGCTGGAGAGAGACTGTTTGCAAAGGCCTGCAGGGACAGGATGAGGGACAGTGGCTTCAAACTAGAGAAGGGCAGATTAAGACTGGATGTCCAGAGAAGGGCAACAAAACTTGTGAGAGGTCTGGAGCACAAGCCTATGAAGAGAGGCTGAGGGAGCTGGGGTTGCTTAGCCTGGAGAAAAGGAGGCTCAAGGGAGACCTCATTGCTGTCTCCAACTCCCTGAAGGTGCCTCATCCAGGCTCTTCTTAAACACCTCCAGGGATGGTGACTCCACCACCTCCCTGAGCAGCACATTCTCTCTTGCTGGGAAGAATTCCTTCCTCACCTCCAGCCTAAACCTTCCCTGGCACAGTTTGAGACTGTGTCCTCTTGTTCTGGTGCTGGTTGCCTGGGAGAAGAGACCAACCCCCACCTGGCTACAACTTCCCTTCAGGGAGTTGTAGAGAGCAATGAGGTCTCGCCTGAGCCTCCTCTCCTCCAGGATCTTAGGAAGAAGAGAGAGGGAGCAGCCCTGTGGAGGCGCTGGGAGTGCTGGTAGGCAACAAGTTCTGCAGGGGACAGCAATGTGCCCTGGTGGCTAAGTGTGGTGGGGTGAGTGTTCAGCAACTGTCTCTTTCTTAAAGACACAGCCTCAACCGGTCACACTAAGAAGGCCAATGGGGTCCTGGGGGGCATTCAGAGGAGTGTGTCCACCAGAGCCAGGGAGGTTCTCCTCACCATCTGTTCTGTCCTGGTGAGGCCACACCTGGAATATGGCATCCAGCTCTGGGCTCCCCAGTTCAAGAGGGACAGGGATCTGCTGGAGAGAGTCCAACAGAGGGCTAAAAGGATGCTTGAAGGGACTGCAGCACTGCCTGTTGAGGAGAGGCTGAGAGCCCTGGGGCTGTTTAGTCTGGAGAGGAGAAGACTGAGAGGGGATCTGATCAATGTCTATCAATACCTGAGGTCTGGGGGTCAGGAAGGAAGGGACAGGCTCTGCTCAGTTGCTCCCTGGGATAGGACAAGGAGCAATGGATCTAAACTCCAGCACAGGAGGTTCCACCTCAACATGAGGAGGAACTTCTTCACTGTGAGGGTCCCAGAGCCCTGGAGCAGGCTGCCCAGGTTGTGGAGTCTCCTTCTCTGGAGCCTTTCCAGCCCTGCCTGGATGTGTTCCTGTGTGACCTGTGCTGGATTCTCTGGTCCTGCTCTGGCAGGGGGGTTGGACTTGATGAGCTCCAGTGGTCCCTTCCAGCCCCTAACATCCTGTGGGCCTGCTATGACTACCCACACTGTAAACAGACTCAAAAGCTTTTTCTCCTTTGAAGTAGGTACCTACTGACTAAGGGAAACTGCAATGTCTTAAAATCAGCTGCATGGGGATCGTTTGTGTGATGTTGTTGCCTACTTGGTGAAAACTAATGAACAGCTGAACTGCGGAGAGCCTCCCTGGTGTCTGCATGGCTTGCAGAATTGCCCTCTATTGTTCCTCTTAAAACCAGGTACCAGAAGGCTGATAGGGTTCTGGGTTAAGCATATTAATGAAAGAGAAGAGGAGAGAGACTGATTTTTAAAACGTGGGTGGAAGGGGCTGCAGGAGATCACCCAGCCCTTTCTCTGCCTAAAGGCAGGATCAGCTAGAGCTGTGTCAGCTCTAACAGCTCTTTGCCTGACTGGTTCTTAGAATGATGACAAATTCGTAACCTCAGCAGATGCTCTACTCCAGTGTTTAACTATCCCCATGGTTTGAAAGCATTTCTTAAGCCTAATGCAATCACCACTTCGTGAACATTTGGGACAGGTATTTCTCTGCCTCTTGCAGTTCCTTTCCTGTAATTGGAGAGTACAGAATCACAGAATTGTCAGGGTTGGAAGGGACCTCAAGGATCAGCCAGTTCCAACCCCCCCCTGCCATGGGCAGAGACACCTCATACCAGATCAGGCTGCTCACAGCCACATCCAGCCTGGCCTTAAAAACCTGCAGGGATGAGGCTGCCACCACCTCCCTGGGCAACCGCTACATCCATGGGTGATCCTGCCTTGGCAGGGGGTTGGACTGGATGATCTCTGGAAGTCGCTTCCAACCTCTAATGTACTGAGTGTACTGTGGTTTGGTTTGCTCAGGTTTGGTAAGTTATGATTGAGTCCAAACCCATCTCCATTTGACAGCTTGGCTTGTTGATCACCATTCATAATAAAGGAGACCAATTCCATACAATATCTGGGGGCACAGACCACCCTTATTAAAAGAAGGATATGGAGGTGCTGGAAGGTGTCCGGAGAAGGGCCACAAGGATGAGCAGAGGGCTGGAGCTGCTCTGCTATGGAAATACACTGAGAGAGTTGGGGCTGTTCAGTCTGGAGAAGAGAAGACTCTGAGGAGACCTAATTGTGGCCTTCCAGGATCTGAAGGGGGCTAAAAGAAAGCTGGGGAGGGACTTTTGAGGGTGTCAGAGAGTGATGGGACTGGGGGGGAATGGAGCAAAACTAGAAGTGGGTAGATTCAGATTGGGTGTTAGGAAGAAGTTGTTCCCCATGAGGGTGGTGAGAGCCTGGCACAGGTTGCCCAGGGAGGTGCTGGCAGCCTCCTGCCTGGAGGTGTTTGCAGCCAGGCTGGATGTGGCTGTGAGCAACCTGCTGCAGTGTGAGGTGTCCCTACCCATGGCAGGGGGGTTGGAACTGGCTGAGCCTTGAGGTCCCTTCCAGCCCTGACAGTTCTGTGATTCTATGGGGAAGAACTTCCTAACGTCTAATCTAAATCTCCCCTGCTCCAGCTTGGATCCATCCCCCCCAGTCCTGTCACTACCTGACACCCTTAAAAGTCCCTCCCCAGCTTTCTTGTTGCCCCCCTTCAGGTACTGAATGTTGATCCTGTAATGTTGCCTGGCAAGCACCTCTGCCTTTTCAAATTTCTGCTAACCTTTCTTCCAAAAATGTATCACAAATCAGCCATCACAGCAGTGCCAGCCAGCAATCCCTCGGCTCTTCAGTAAGCACAAGTTAACTCCTGTCATTAGGACCTCAAAAACAAAGAGGTTTCGCCTGCCTTGCTTGCCAGGAATTCAGGACAGTTTGTTAATAACACCAATTACCGACTCTTTTCAAGTTCAAAGCAGTGTGAAAAACTGCAATAATCTGCTGCAGGAGTTTCGAGGTTCCTGCTAAGCCCTGTTAACAGGATGCTCTTCACATCTGACATGTTTTGGAGTGCTGAATTTAATCTCCTCCATTTTCGTTGTTTTCTTAGGTGGCACTTCCATTCTCCCCCAGATTCTGGAATTCATCTCTTCTTTTTTCCTCCATAAAGACTGTTGAGTCGCACATACAGGCTGATCTGAGAGCATGCTTCCCTTTCCACTTGCTTTCTCCGGTTTCATCTTTCTTTCCTCAAGCCTTCCATTACTAGTTTTTACAGCTTTGCATCTTGCCAGCCTATTACTCTACATATTCAGAACCATTGTCAAGTAGTGTGGCTAAACATCTATCACATGTTTATCATAGACTTGTCAGGGCTGGAAGGGACCTCAAGGATCAGCCAGTTCCAAGCCCCCTGACATGGCAGGGACACCTCACACTACAGCAGGCTGCTCACAGCCACATCCAGCCTGGCTGCAAACACCTCCAGGCATGAGGCTGCCACCACCTCCCTGGGCAGCCTGTGCCAGGCTCTCACCACCCTCATGGGGAACAACTTCTTCCTAACATCCAATCTGAATCTCCCCACTTCTAGCTTTGCTCCATTCCACCCAGTCCTGTCACTCCCTGACACCCTCAAAAGTCTCTCCCCAGCTTTCCTGTAGCCCCCTTCATATCCTGGAAGGCCACAATTAAGTCTCCTTGGAGCCTTCTCTTCTCCAGACTGAACAGCCTCAACTCCCTCAGTCTGTCTCCATAGCAGAGCAGCTCCAACCCTCTGCTCCTCCTCGTGGCCCTTCTCTGGACACCTTCCAGCACCTCCAGATCCTTCCTGGAACAGAGGCTCAAGAACTGGACACCCTAAAAAGTTTTTTGTTGTCCTCTCCTCAAGGAAAGAGTGCTGTGTCTCTAGCCCAGGCACTCACCCTTCCCAAGCAAAACTTCCTCTGTGGATAACCTCAGATGACCTCTGCACCATCCGCCAGGGCTGTGCTGCCATTCAGCCGGACTTAGCCAGGCTGAGGGTTGGGCCGGAAGAAACTGAATGAAATTCAACAAGGGCAAGGGGAGAGTCTTGCACCTGGGAAAGAACAATTCCATGGAGCAGGAGAGGTTGGGGACTGAACTGTTGGAGGGCAGGGAAGGGAAAAAGGACCTGGGGGACCTGGTTCATGGGAGGTTCACCATGAGCCACCAATGTGCTCTTGTAGCCAGGGCCAGTGCCATTCCGGGGTGGATTAGAAGGGCTGTGGTTAGTAGGTGGAGAGAGGTTCTCCTCCCTCTGTACTCTGCCCTGTTGAAAGAGTCAAGCAGAGAGACACAAAAATGCTGAAGGGAGTGGAACATCTTCCTTATGAGGAGAGCCTGAGGGAGCTGAGGGCTCAGTAGCTTGGAGAGGAGGAGCCTGAGGGTGACCTCATTCATGTTGCTAAAGCTGTGCAGGGGGAGTGCCCAGAGGCTGGAGCCAGGCTCTGCTGGGGGATGCCCAAGGCCAGCACAAGGGGCAGTGGTGGAAGTTGAGGAAGTTCCATGGAAACAGGAGGAAGATTTTTTTCCCTGTGAGGGTGAGAGAGCCCTGGAAGAGGCTGCCCAGGGGGGTTGTGGAGTCTCCCACTCTGGAGATATTCAAACCCCACCTGGATGTGTTCCTGTGTGATCTGCTCTAGGTGCTCCTGCTCTGGCAGGATGGTTGGGCTGGATGAGCTTTCAAGGTCCCTTCCAGGCCCTAACATTCTGTGATTCTATGACACTGTTCCACCACCAAGCCAGCTCTGCAAATCCCCCTGTGCCTTGGCATCCACTTCTGTGGAGAGAATCCATCTTCTGCTCAATACACACATTCATTCTTGTTCGAATTGAGGATTCACATGATGCAGCTTCCAATTCATGCTGAGATGAGAATGTTAGATTAACATGTGATTTGGAAGCAAGACACATTGAAGCTTGATTTAGCAAGGGGTTCCTCCAAATCCTTTTGTCCCTCAAAGCTTATCTGCTTGCTCAGCACTGTTTATTTTTCAATCTGTACCACAAACCAAAACGACAAAGTGTTATGCTGCAGCCCTGAGGCTTGAGGAAGAAGAGACACCACTGATATATAGAATATGAAAGATGGGTTTGCCACGTGGGTGGGCAAGATGCAAAAGCCTTTCAAAACCTGTACTTCTCCTTGCCATCTGCCCCATGGAAAGGGCAGGAGAACTGAAATCAGGTGCAAATGAGTCGAACCAGCTGCTCACGCTGGGTGAATGTGGCTGTCAAGCACCACGATGCGTTGTAAAAGGCACAATGGTACAGGGAACACCAAACGACTTGACTTAGGAGGAGGGGCTGAGGGAGCTGGGAGTGCTCAGTCTGGAGGGAAGGAGGCTCAGGGAGACTTCATAGCTCTCTACAGCTCCCTGAAAGGGAGGTTGGAGTGAGAAGGGGGCAGCCTCTGCTCCTTGGTGGTAAGGAACAGGAGCAGAGGAAATAGTTTCAAGCTGCAGCAGGGGAGGTTCAGGCTGGATGCTAGGAAATATTTCTTCCCAGAGAGGGATCTCAGCCATTGGAATGTTGTGCCCAGCGCAGTGCTGAAGACACCATCCCTGGAGGTGTTCAAGCAGTGCTTAGGGACATGGCACTTAGGGACATGGCACTTAGGGACATGGCACTTAGGGACATGGCAGAGTGTCGAGTGCTGGGTTGAAGGTTGGACTGGATGAGCTTGGAGGTCTCTTCCAGCTGGATGTTCTGTGAGCTTCCATGAAAGTCCCCTTCAGAGAAATCAATCTTTATTATAACCATGCTGATGATGCACTGTGAGGTAGCCAAATTTGCTGACTTCTGGTGAGAGAAGCTAACATTGATAGAAAGCAATTTGCAGCTAGAGGTAACGTATGTGTGGGTGGCATTTCTGGAGATTACCTGGATGGCCTCCAGCTTTCAGGCTACTGCCTGCCTGTCTGTCAGGCAACACAGCTGTGCCTCTGTGCAGGCTACTACTGCTGACAGTGGCACATAATCTAGAACTGGAAAGCTATGATCCTTGACTGTTTGGGCTGCTGCAATTTAAATGGCAAATAGCATCAGTGGCAAGGAGGCTGTCTGTGTACCTGGTGCTATAAGGCAAGCAAAACAGAGGAGGAAATGGCTTTCCCCCTCACATTTTCCTATTAGCTAGCACAACCTCTCCACAGCATTTTTTATACCTGTTGCACCTGGCTCTCATTTCTGCCAGCACTTCACTCACAGGTACGTAGCATTTCACAGACAGATGTGTAAAGGTGATTTCTGTTTCTCTCTGCGGCTCAGCGTATTTGAGGACACCTCTTCAGCCCTGGCAACATTCTCAGTGCAATGCCAGCTAACCCCACATGTTGTTGCCTGTGCAGAGAGAATAGAATAGAATAGAATAGAATAGACTAGACTAGAATAGAATAGAATAGAATAGACCAGGTTGGAAGAGACCTTCAAGATCATCGTGTCCAACCTATCAACCAATCCAACCCACCTAAACATCTAAACCATGGCACCAAGCACCCCAACAAGTCTCCTCCTGAACACCTCCAATGATGGTGACTCCACCACCTCCCCACACAGCCCATTCCAATGGGCAATCACTCTCTCTGTGTAGAACTTCCTCCTAACCTCCAGCCTAAACCTCCCCTGGCACAGCTTGAGACTGTGTCCTCTTGTTCTGGCACTGGCTGCCTGGGAGAAGAGGCCAACCTCTGCCTGGCTACAACCTCCCTTCAGGGAGTTGTAGAGAGCAAGAAGGTCACCCCTGAGTCTCCTCTTCTCCAGGCTAAGCAACCCCAGCTCCCTCAGCCTCTCCTCACAGGGCTTGTGTTCCAAACCCCTCACCAACTTCGTTGCCCTTCTCTGGACACCTTCCAGCAAGTCAACCTCCTTCCTAAACTGAGGGGCCCAGAACTGGACACAGGACTCAAGGTGTGGCCTAACCAGTGCAGTGTACAGGGGCAGAATGACCTCCCTGCTCCTGCTGGCCACACTGTTCCTGATGCAGAACAGGATACCATTGGCCTTCTTGGCCACCTGGGCACACTGCAGGCTCATGTTCAGCCTACAATCAACCAGTATCCCCAGGTCCCTCTTGCCTGGCGCTCTCCAGCCACTCTGACCCCAGCCTGTAGCACTGCATGGGGTTGCTGTGGCCAATGTGCAGAACCTGGCACTTGGATGTGTTCAATCTCCTGCCCTTGGACTCTGCCCATCTGTCCAGCCTGTCAAGGTCCCTCTGCAAAGCCTCTCTGCCCCCCAGCAGATCAACTCCTGCCCCCAGCTTGGTGTCATCTGCAAATTTGCTGATGACTGTCTCAATCCTCTCATCCAGATCATCAATAAAGATGTTGAAGAGCATGGGGCCCAGCACTGATCCCTGGGGCACACCACTAGCGCCTGGCTGCCGCCTGGCTGCCAGCTGACTGTGGCACCATTCACCACCACTCTCTGGGCTCAGCCTCCAGCCAGTTCCTAACCCAGATCAAGCTGCCTGAGCACTACCACTGCATAGCATTAGCCAAACTCCAGCTTTGGACACAGGACTTCAAAAAAGCAGCTTTTTTTTTTCCAGCCAAAGAAACAAAACCTTGAAAGGATGCTGAGGAAGTGAAAAAAAAGGTTGAAATCCTGTGTTTTACAGCTCCAGAGTTTTACAGAGCTCCTTTCACGGCTCCCTACTCACACTTTTTAAGTTTGTGAGGAGGGGGCGGGTTTGCTGTCCTCCATGAATTGCAATATGGAGTTTGTGGTGCTCAAAGTAAAGGATCACAGTTAAGTAAGACCAAGGTAGCATAGGAATAGACTAAATCCTGATTAGATGAATCATCTCCTGGCCAGAGGAGGAGGAAACAAAGGTGAGGGGGTGAAGGGGGTGGGATTAAGACAGAATAAGAGTAAACCAAAACCAACCTAAGAGTAATGAGCATGGTCAAAATCACATCTCTGACCTGTCATGTCAGCCCACTGCTGTGTCATGGGCTAGCACACAAAGAAGAGTTTTACTTAGATGACCACAATGTGACCCAGGAGCAAGCATTTTGAAACTTCCCTTTGCTGTAAGCTGTGGAACATACCATGGCCCTTCTGGTGTGTGCTAGCCTGGCCTAATATCATAGGATCATAGCATTGCCAGGGTTGAAAGGGACCACAAGGCTCAGCCAGTTCCAACCCCCCTGCCATGGCCAGGGACACCTCACACTACAGCAGGTTGCTCACAGCCACAGCCAGCCTGGCTGCAAACACCCTCCAGGCAGGAGGCTGCCACCACCTCCCTGGGCAACCTGTGCCAGGCTCTCACCACCCTCACGGGGAACAACTTCTCCCTAACATCCAATATGAATCTACCCACTTCTAATATTGTTCCATTCCCCCCAGTCCTATTACTCCCCTGAAACCCTCAAAAGTCCCTCCCCAGCTTTCTTGGAGCCCCCTTCAGACACTGGAAGGCCACAATTAGGTCTCCTTGGAGCCTTCTCCTCTCCAGACCGAACAACCCCAACCCCCTCAGTCATTCTCCATAGCAGAGCAGCTCCAGCCCTCTGCTCATCCTCGTGGCCTTCTCTGGACACCTTCCAGCACCTCCAGGTCCTTCCTGGAACAGAGGCTCCAGGACTGGACACAGAGCTCCAAGTGGGGTATCAGCAGAGTGGAGCAGAGGGGGAGAATCACCTCCCTCGACCTGCTGTCTGTGCGTCTCTTGCTGCAGCCCAGGATGCACTTCCCTGTGCTACACGGGACCGAGACAAGCTCGCCTCCATGTCTTGATTGGCTTCTGCACAACCGGTAAGGGCCGCGGTCGTGGGTGGGGTGGTAAAGAAGCACAGGCTGGGGGGGGCAGGAAGGGAATACACCTTCGCTCGCTGTCAAACCGGCCGCCACACAGCACCAGAGGCTGGAATCCGCGGGAGGCCGCAGGGGAAGCCAAGCCTCGAGCGAGACGCAGCCGCCGCCGGGACACGCCCGGCTGCCCTGAGCGGCCAGGCGCCAGCGCCACCGCCCAGCTCGCTGAGGCTCGGCGGGGAGCCCTCCGTGAAAGCGGGGACTGAAGGGGACCGCAGGCACCGCGGCCAGCGCCTGTTCCTTCCCTCCCTTCCCCCTCCCGGCCGCACCGGCCGCAGCCCGCGGGCTCCCAAGCTGCTCGTGCTCGCTCCAGAGGGAGAGCAGGAGGGCGCACGCGCTGGCGCGCGCCGTTCGGCGAGGTGACGATAGCGGATGCGGTGACGTCATAACGGGGCGCCGCCGCGGCCGCGCGTCGGCTCCGGAGAGGGTCGCGCTGTTGCCGCCGCTTCCGCCATCGGGGAGCGTTCTGCTCCCCGCTGACCGACAGCTTCTGCCGTCCCTCCCGTCGCGGTGGTCGTCAGGTACCTCAGGCGCCGGCCCAACCCGTCCGGCGTCACTGCTGCTACCGCCGCCGGTCGCACCCGCGGATCCCGGCTCCCCGCCGGTATCGGCCCCAGCGTGCGGCAGGTGTCTGCGGGGCCCGTCACCGGGGTGCGGGGAGTGGCAGCCGGCATGGGGGTGAAGAGGGAGGCGGTGGGCAGGTGCCTTCCTGCCGCCTGACAGCGTTCCTACCCTCACGTGTCCGTGGGAACTGGGGTGCGCGCTGGGGAGCGGCGGCGCGGTGGGGCCTTGCGGCCGCGCCGCGGGCGTTTTCCCGAGCCGTGTCTGATGAGCCGTGGCGCCTCTCTTCCTCGCCTTTCCCACAGAAACTGCGCAGTCGAGCCCGTCTTCTGGCCCGCAGACAGCCGCCATAGTCTAGCGATATGAGTCTGTACAACCTGGACCGCTTTCGTTTCGAGAGGAAGGCAAAAAACTCGGAGAAGGAGCCCGTGCCTCCTTCGGCGGCCCAGGTGCAGGCAGCGACTTACGCTGCAGCGGAGGGTGCTGCTGGAGGGGATGAGGATGAAGCTGCAGATGATAGCAACGGGCCAGCTTCAGATGCGACGGACATAACAGGTGAGTCAGGTGTTTTGCATGTAGCTTAAGAGTAAGTAATTCTGGTGGCTCCTGTTGTCTCTGCTTGCTTTACAAATGTACTTGATTGGCCACGCATTTCACAGCAATTTCCACTGGAGTATCTTTTGGTGCTTGCTCTAACTGCCCCTGTGCATTTATAACCAAGTGGGAAACCTCCTGATAACTAAAGGAGGAAGGAATTTTTTTTGTCCACTTGAGTAAAGCAGCAGCAGTGTAAATGTTGGAAGTACATTATGCTTTCCTATTTATTAATTACCATACTGAGACTTATTTCTCATTAATACTGTTTTCAAAGGTGAGGGGGGAACCCACCACCTTTTAGTTGTAAGTGCTACACTATGTAGGCTTTAGAGACAAACTCTTAGGCTAATACAATGTGGAATATCACAGCTAGAATTAAGAAGAAGGAAAACCATTTTGGGTGGACATGGTAAAGAGTAGAGATCTGCTGCTGGTTCTGTTGCCACTGATGCTGTTTGCCATTTTAATGGCAGTAGCCCAAACAGCCAAGGGTCATAGCTCTCCTGTTCCAGATTATGTCAGCTGTCAGCTGATGGTGTTAATAGTTTTGTAGTGCTGCTTGTCCTCTTTGCTGGCAATGAATAGCTTGTGGTTTTCAGGAAGATGTGAAAAACTTGCCTGTGTAGTAATTTACTGGATGGCTTGACTGACACACTAAAGACATGCTGTTTCTGTTAGGAATCATTAGTACTAATAAGCAGCTGGAAGGGTTGTCAACTGCAAAATCACATTCACCAGTAGCTTTTCTGTTGCTGGTGGAGTGGAAGGACAGAAATTACTTGTTGCTGATAACTTTATATGTTCTGGATGTTCCTCTCTACAACTGCCTGAAGGGAAGCTGTAGCCAAGTGGGGGTTGGTCTCTTCTGCCAGGCAACCAGCACCAGAACAAGAGGACACAGTCTCAAGCAGTGCCAGGGGAAGTTTAGGCTGGAGGTGAGGAGAAAGTTCTTCCCAGAAAGAGTTGTTAGCCATTGGAATGTGCTGCCCAGGGTGGTAGTGCAGTCCCTGTCCCTGAAGGTGTTCAAAAAGGGATTGGATGAGGCAATTGGAGCCATGGTTTAGTTAGTCAGGAGGTGTTGGGTGACAGGTTGGACTTGATGATCTTTGAGGTCTTTTCCAACCTTAATGACTCTATGACTCTGATAGAGATGGCATGATACATTGCTGCTTGGGGGATCAGACACACTTTATGCATTTAGTCAGCAATGGAGCAACATTATAGAATCATAGAATGGGCTGGGCTGCAAGGGACCTCCAAAGCTCATCCAGTCCAACCTCCCTGCAGTCAGCAGGGACATCCCCAGCTAGATCAGGCTGCCCAGGGCCTCATCCAGCCTCACCTTCAATATCTCCAGGAGTGGAGCCTCAGCCACCTCCCTGGACAACCTCTTCCAGTCTTCCACCACCCTCGTAGTGAAGATCATCTTCCTAACATCCAATCTCAATCTGCTCTGCTCTAATTTGAATCCATTGTCCCTGGTCCTGTCCCTGCAGGCCTTTGCAAACAGTCATCCTCCAGCCTTCCTGTAGCCCCCTTCAGGTACTGGTAGGCTGCTATTAGGTCTCCCCAGAGCCTCCTCCTCTCCAGGCTGAACACCCCCAGCTCCCTGAGCCTGTCCTCATAGCAGAGGTGTTGCAACCCCCTGATGATTTTCGTGGCCCTCCTGGACCCTCTCCATCAGGTCCATGTCCTTCCTACCAGTTGATGTCATTTAACTACACTTGTTTAGCTTACAACTTTCCCTTGGTGGAAGGCAGTCTATTAGGATACTTTGTACATGTGATAAGAGAGAGCCTTTCATGTACATGGACAAGTTCCTCTTTTAAAGGTGAACTAAAACTATATTCTAGTGGCTGAGTATTTACTCTTTGAGTTCTGATTTAGTGTAGGTTGCCTATTATAAACTGACTTCAGTGTTCCTGTTATGTTAGTAAATGCAAATTGGTGCTTTAAATTGAAAGAAAATACTGCAAACCTCTACATCTTGCCAGTCTGGAGACAAGTAACCTGTCCACTGGCAGAGAGAGTGCTTAGGTGGCAGGGAGTACTGAACACAAGAAGCAAGCAGCTGCTAGTTGTGGATTCTGCAGGTGTGTGCTTTGTGATGGATTGCATGAAGGAAGTGGCACTCTGAGGAAGTGCACTTTGGAAAAGGTATCACAAAACCATAGAACTCTCAGGGTTGGAAGGGACCTCGAGGATCAGCCAGTTCCAACCCCCTGCCATGCCCAGGGACACCTCACACTACAGCAGGCTGCTCACAGCCACATCCAGCCTGGCTGCAAACACCTCCAGGCAGGAGGCTGCCACCACCTCCCTGGGCAACCTGTGCCAGGCTCTCACCACCCTCATGGGGAAGATCTTCCTGACATCCAATCTCAATCTACCCACTTGGGAGTTTTGCTCCATCCCCCCCGAGTCCTATCACTCCCTGACACCCTCAAAAGTCTCTCCCCAGCTTTTTTGGAGCCCCCTTCAGATACTGGAAGGCCCCAGTTAGGTCTCCTTGGAGCCTTCTCTTCTCCAGACTGAACAGCCCCAACTCCCTCAGTCTGTCCTCATAGCAGAGCAGCTCCAGCCCTCTGCTCCTCCTCGTGGCCCTTCTCTGGACACCTTCCAGCACCTCCAGATCCTTCCTCTAATAGAGGCTCTGCTTGGCTCTCTGGGCTGCAAGTGCTCACTCTGACTCCTGTTGAGCTTCTCATCTTCCAGCACCCCTGAGTCATTTTCTTCAGGGCTGCTCTCAGCCAGCCCCTGCACAGCCTGTATCAGTGCCTGGAATTGCCCCAACCTAGCTGCAGGACCTTGAACTTGGTCTTGTTGAACCTCCTGAGGTTGGCTTGTGCCCACCTCTCCAGCCTATCAGGGTCTCTCTGGATGGATCCTTCCCTCCAGCTGTCAGCTGCACCACACAGCTTGGTGTCCTCAGTGAACTTGCTGAGGGTGCCTCAGTGCCACTGTCCATGGCACCAACAAAGATGCTAAACAAGCCTGGTCCCAGTACTGATCCCTGAGGCACTCCTCTTGTCACTGGCCTCCACTTGGCCATTGGCATCCACCCTTTGGATCTGACTGTCAAGCCAGTTCTCTACCCACTGAATGGTTCTTGTTTCCTCTGATTCTCTCTCTTGTGTGGTGTGGAACTTACTAAATGCATGTACCCCCTCCTGAACTGTGAAGATAGATGTGAAGTAATGATTCAGCTGCTTGTTTTGTGGCTTATTTCTCTGTGATCTTAATATCTTGAACTGAGGGACACAATATTCCTCATGCAGCCTCACCAGGGCAGAGTAGAGAGGGAGGAGAACCTCTCTCCACCTACTAACCACAGCCCTTCTAATCCACCCCAGGATGCCATTGACCTTCTTGGCCACAAGAGCACATTGCTGGCTCATGGTCAACCTCCCATCCATCAGGTCCCCCAGGTCCTTTTCCCCTTCCCTGCCCTCCAACAGGTCAGTCCCCAACCTCTCCTGCTCCGTGGAGTTGTTCTTTCCCAGGTGCAAGACTCTCCCCTTGCCCTTGTTGAATTTCATTCAGTTTCTCCTTTGCAAACTCTTAGCTTGGCTAAGTCTCCCTGAATGGCAGCACAGCCCTGTGGTATGTCAGCCACTCCTCCCAGCTTGGTGTCATCAGCAAATTGAATCACATTTTAAGCATTGATCAATGCTTTCTACATCTATAGATGTTAAGTGACAACAAAACACTTGAATCTTGTCTGCAGGGTGTGAGGTACACCAAATGTAAGAGGTGGAAGTGAGATTTGATCACCTGTCCTCCTAATTAGTGACAGGAAGATGGAAATGTTCTTGCTTTCAGTCCATTAAAGCAGCCAGCTACCTACAGCCAGCCAGCTACAAGAAGCAGTGTGCAGAGTTAACTAAAACTAACTTTCCCTCATGCCCAATAAATACATCATGTGAGGAGAACAATCACTTAAGTTCCTTCTGAAGACAGGGGTAGCTGCTATGCAAAATACTGGTCCATGAAGCAGGAGACCAAAGGAGAGTGTTCTGTGTGTATACAACAACTAAAAAGCTGATGACAAGCCTGATGGCATTATGGAGCTGTTTCATTTGCAGTGCCATGCAGGCATGTTGGGTATGCAAAAGGAGTCAGGCTTCAGGAGCACAGATTGTGCAGTGTCATTTCCTGGAGGTTTCTTTGGGTTTCTGCTTTGTCATGTGTCCTGAAATATGTGTCATGAAAAAAATTGATTGAACTAGTGAGGTTCAGCAAGGAGAAGTGCAGAGTCCTGCACCTGGGCAGGAAGAATAAACTGCAGCAGCACAGGCTGGGAGGGGATCTGCTGGAGAGCAGCCCTGGGGAGAAGGAGCTGGGAGTGCTGCTGGACAGCAAGTTCTGCATGGGACAGCAATGTGCCCTGGGGGCCAAGA
Organism: Colaptes auratus; assembly: GCA_015227895.2. Lineage (NCBI taxonomy): Eukaryota > Metazoa > Chordata > Aves > Piciformes > Picidae > Colaptes > Colaptes auratus. Next base: position 43,066,512 of record CM037643.1, on the reverse strand, counting down.
AGGCCAATGGGGTCCTGGGGGGCATTGAGAGGAGTGTGTCCAGCAGAGCCAGGGAGGTTCTCCTCCCCCTCTACTCTGCCCTGCTAAGACCTCACCTGGAATATTGCATCCAGCTCTGGGCTCCCCAGTTCAGGAGGGACAGGGATCTGGTGGATAGAGTCCAACAGAGGGCTACAAGGATGCTTGAAGGGACTGCAGCACTGCCTGGGGAGGAGAGGCTGAGAGCCCTGGGGCTGTTTAGTCTGGAGAGAAGACTGAGAGGGGATCTGATCAATGTCTATCAATCTCTGAGGGCTGGGGGTCAGGAAGGAAGGGACAGGGACAGGCTCTGCTCAGCTGCACCCCAGGACAGGACCAGGGGCAATGGATATAAACTCCAGCACAGGAGGTTCCACCTCAACATGAGGAGAAACTTTTTTACTGTAAGGATCCCAGAGCCCTGGAGCAGGCTGCCCAGAGAGGTTGTGGAGTCTCTTTCTCTGGAGGCTTTTCATCCCTATCTGGATGTGTTCCTGTGTGACCTGTGCTGGACTCTCTGGTCCTGCTCTGGCAGGGGCGTTGGACTGGATGATCTTTTGAGGTCCCTTCCAACCCCTACCATCCTGTGAGCCTGTGAATCATTTCCTAGAGATTTCTTTAGACTTCTCTTTTGTCATGTGTCCTGAAGTATGTGCAATGAAAAGATTTGATTATTTAATTTCATTCATCCTAGGGGGGAAATGGTGAGGTGATGTCTCTTGTGTCACCAAACATTGTTATCCTTTGAGGCTGGTTGGTTAATCTGTTTGTTTTCCCAGAGCAAACTAATATTGGTAGATTGTTCTGCACATAGGATGCTGCTGGTTGCTTTGTGTAGAACCCACATGTGCACTTTAATAAGCAGTTTGAGGGAGGCCAGGCAGTTTGGAGGCCAGGTCATCTTTGTACCCATGTTCACATTCAGGATTGTACCAGGTTCCAGTGACTTGGAAGCCAAGTTCTAGGTAGTAATTCTGAACAACCCTGAACTGAGGGGGAGAAACCAAATTATACTTGAGAGATCTCTCTCTGAAGAGCGTCAAAAAGGCATTAGAGGGATTTACTGCCATTTTGGGTAAAAATCCCAGAAGTAACCAGGTTGGAAAAGGCCTTTGAGATCAAGTCCAACCTACCACCCAACACCATCTAATCAACTAAACCATGGCACCAAGTGCCCCATTCAGGCTCTTCCTAAACACATCCAGGGATGGG